>JAVALU010002406.1:0-102500 GCA_030770095.1 Gila robusta
ACTGTCATCTTGTCTCTCAATAAAAGAGTTCACTTGCTTTTGCATCCAGCTTCGTTACTGTCACAGTAGGTGGATGTTCACATGATAAATAAAGGTGCAAGAAACATAGGCATGCATTATAAAAAACACCCAAATAGTGTTTATTTTTTGCTGCATTTGCAACAATTTGGAGCCCTGCTTAGATAAAACTACAACTTCAAACCTGATTTGAGAAATTGTTGATCTAAAATTACAAATTTCATAACATGATTTCATAGTTGTTTTTTCAGGATAAGCCTGTGGTTTTCTGTCCTTCAATCAAGTTTACTGAGATATCAGAGATATTGTCAAATTATATTTCACCAGGTATTAATGCCAAGTTATCCTCAGGGTTTCCGTGGGGCATTAAAAGCTTTAAATGTCATTAAATAGATTTTGCAAAAATTAAGGCCTACAAGCATTCAAAATTTAGATATAGTTTTGAAGAAATTTTTATACTATCAGTTTATTTGAAAATAGCCTTCATAATTAATCATTTTTATTTGCTGTCGCAAAATATGTACGTTAGTGTGATAAACACGCGGAACCAATTTGGTAATTGCTTTCGGCCGGAGGAAATATGCAGTGATGCGGGGTTGACGCGGGCATTTTGTACAGCAGGAATAAAACTAGACCAGAAAAATGGGAAAGTGCAATCATTTTTATCCAGACATCAATAGCTGTATTAGTATCAGTGAGACTGACCTTATTCATAAAAAAGATGCCATTAAACAAGTATTTGAAATATACTGTCTTTATGTTGTTTCTACATTAATTTGGAGATTAACTTTGAAATTATTACATTATAATCACGATTAATCGACTGACAGCACAAATATATATATTTATTTATTATCTGTGGTTAGTGTCATGTATGGCATTAAAAAAATGGCATTAAAAAGCATTACATTTAATTTGAAGATACCCGCAGAAACCCTGTATCCCGCAACTGATAAAGTAAACCATGTTGAAAGAAACTGAGTCAGGTGCAGATTCACAAAGACAGTGAAAGTTGCACGATGTGTGACCAACCTCTCGGTCTGGTAGATGTTCATATTGCTGTTCAGTTCCTCTAGTTCTTCTTTGAGAAGCTGAAGGTTCGAGTTCACAAAACTCAGTTCTAACGCCACAGTCTCCTTCACCTTCTGATTACTGCTGGCCCTGGGAAAACATGATTTGCACATCACAATAATGAAGGGAATAATGTGTGTGTCCTGTGACGGTTTAAATATATTAACCTGTAGAGATTCTGCTACACCATTTATAATGCAGTATATGTGGTGCAATTTATCGTGTAACTATTACTGTAATATAAAATGACTGTGATGGAAGAATAAATCCACATCAAAACACTGAACAGAACATCAACAGAGAGGTGTGTCACTTCCTGTTAGTTCTGGGTCAGGGAAGGTGTTCATAGTGTATGTTATTATGGAAAACATGCACCTCAATATTAGCAGATATACTGGTACCTATAGAGATTTTCAGCGCCGGTCCTCAGACGAAGTTCTCTGTTGATCTGCTGGTTGAGTTTAGCTCTCCGCTGCTGCAGTTTGCTGCGCTGGGTTGATACAAGAGGGTCACATCCCTAACACACGCGCACACACACACACGTTTGTTTACATGTTTTAAGGGGACTTTCATACACATCATGGTTTTTATACAGTACAGACATTATATTCTCTCCTCTTACACTAACCCTACTCCTGAACCTATCCATTATAGAAAACTTTCTGCATATTTACATTTTCATAAAACATCACTTCGTATGATTTATAAGCTGTTTTCCCCAAAATGTGCCCAAAAGACAATGATTTCAGATACTGACATCTTTGTGGGGACATAATGTAGGGTTTACCGGGACACACACACACGGTCACTTGAAATATACTTCATATATAATATAACTTTTAACTTCTGTTCTGCCTCATATTTACATGTAGGCTAGTTCATTAAAAATATGTAGGCTATGTGTATATATTTATAATATATACAATGTAATATAGAATATATATAATGTTGTACTTTTAAATTTAAATAACACATCTACATCTGTTTTTAGTTACTTGTACTGCAGTGAGTGACACACACACACACACACATATATATATATATAATTACCATTTTATATACCACTGCATTTAGCTGTATATGAGGTTACTATGGTACAATTAGCATATACCACGTCCACAAAACCATCGTACTTTTTTGCCTCAGGCTATTATTTCCTATTGCATTGTTGTTTTTACATGTTAAGCATTAGTAAGTTATAAGTCGTCAGCATGTGACATATTAAGTAATATGCTCTGAAAGTCCACCTACCTTCCTGACGGACTCTGTTGAGCCTCTGTCCTCAGCTGTGAGTGTCGCTATATCCTCATCTGATCCAGAGTCAGACATCATGAGCTCATCTATATTAATATTTCTGTCCTACACCTATAATAAAATACCTCTCACAATAGCGCGAGACACGATCGCGAGCGCATGATATCAAATTGCGCAAACTAGGTTAACCGTTTAAATCCGTTAAACGCTGCCATCAGAACACAAACACCACTTAACGGCTCCTTTCTACTTATTTAATGCACATTAGACGCGGTTTTAACTGTATGTGTGCCTAAATACATTTATTTATCTTAATAATGTGATCTTTAAAGAAACAAAAATACTCGAAATCACTAAATCCACTTGTTGCCTGTACGCGCATGAGCCACCGCTGATCTCTCGCATCCATGGGATTCAGCCAATAGAATCTGGTTGTTTCTGATTGACATATGCAATAGCCAATCACAGCTCTATAAATAAACAGACGGACAGCAGAAGCGTCCAATGAGGTGACGGTGGTGGGAATAAAGGCGATTTGGAGCGGAAAAATAACTGTTGTTGCCCCTGGCAACACGGAGGCATCAGCGAATGCACTAGAAGCCTCTCGTTTCTAGGACTAACACATTCATCAAATCGCTTTTAAAATCTTTTAAAGCACCCGCAGTTACACATAAACCCGTTTTGAATCCCCAAACACATGTCTAAATGTAAAACATTTAAATATCTACGCACAACAAATATATCTGTTAGATTAATTAGATGTACAGTGCTAATTGATATACTAAAACAATTAGAACTAGATTTTTCAAATAGTATTTTTATTATTTTTAAAGATTTTTTCCCGCCCACTTTTTTGTGGCGTTGGTATTTTTTCCATTAATTTCTCCCATAGGGATAAAAAAGAAGTCTTCTTTAAAGCGTCATAAACTATGGTCATAAGCCATGAACCAAGCCGACCAGCTACGATGAGAATCATAACATTACAAATTTTGATTTGAAGCAAAAAAACAAAAATACAAAGGTACGTACATTACGAACAAGACTGTGAACGTCTTTAGTGAGGGAAAGAACTACAATCCCATGAAGCTTTGAGAACAGGGTAATCGAATTAAAAGTGATGTAGAAATATAAAACTAACTTATTTAAAAATGTTGATTATTTATATATATAAACAATTTATTTTAGTTTTTTTATTGCAAAATATGTATATATATATATTTAAATATTTTGAGACTGTAGGTAGATTGAAATTAGCAGTGCTTCATGGGAGTGGGCGGGGCTAAATAAATCTTTTGGCTCTCTGGTTGGTGAAATTTTCTGTAGAGCATCGTGGGAAAGGTAGTTTTTCACAGAATTCCGCTGTTAAACAATTATTTTAAAACTAAGTTGAAATGATGTTGTCTGACAGCTTCAACAGAAGCAAAAACAGTCGATTAACAACCATGTAGGTCTGTCTTTAAAGGGTATTGTTAAAAATGATTACCCTAGAGAAAATGAGTTTTTACTTCTGGAACCCGACTGTTGCACAAACCACAGAGTCATGAGTCAGTTCACTTTTATTCATAAAACTTTATTATATTATAACAGTAAATAATAATTTTCATTAATCACATATTTTATTAGTTAATCATAAAATGCACCATTGCTGTATCAATTAGATTTAGATTTAATGGCTGTGACTTTGGTCCGGGCTCGGCTTCAGTTCGACAGCAGGAAGTTGCTGCCTTTACCGTTTCCTTTTGTGATATCAGAGACCAGGGAGTGCAGCCGCTCCGATAAAGCCACCTTTAAGAAAATGTATCAGTCTGTAAATATCTTATGCATTTTGCAGTTGTTATATTTATTACAGTGAACTCACGGTGTAATTGTGCGGCTCTTGTAGTCAGGTCAAAACTTTTATATATTTTATAACTCTTATAGAGTATTTAAGCTGTCTATCACTAGCAAAGCTTAACAACTAGCCTAGGATTTAGGAAACACACTAAAACAAGCTAGCCATGTGTTAAAACATGTTAATGCTAGCAAAATACTAAATCATGTTAGCAACATGCTAAAACGTGGTATGTGTTAAATTGATGCAACATGTTAATTGGTGCTAACAGTGTGTTAAACCATGTTAACAACATGTTTAAAAATGCTAGCATTTTGCTAATTCATGCTAGGAACATGTTAACAACATGTTAAAATTTGCTAACAAAGTGTTAAATCACGTTAGCAATGTCTTATAAATTTGCAGTTGCTATATTTATTTCAGTGAACTCACAGTGTAATTGTGCGGCTCTTGTAGTCTCTTGTGGTGAGGATGCAGCGCTTGCAGAGAAATCTGTGCGCGCTCACGACTCTCTGACGCGCTGTTGAGGGGGAATGTGATCTGTGCACACAAACACACACCTCAATTAGCTTCTGTACAAAAATGCATATGCCTATGAATTCAGCATTGGAGTTCCCATCTGTAGATTTAAGCTCATTATGTTAGCTAGAGAATTATGTTAGCTAGAGAAAGCAAACTCAAAGGCTATTTAAACTTCTTCTTCTTCTTCTTCTGAGACTAACATTTCTTACTCTAAATGTGCATTCACACCAAGAACGAATTATAAACATAACTATCATTAAGGGGGTCAGAACTTATAGAGTATTTAAGCAGTCTATCACTAGCAAAGCTTAACAACTAGCCTAGGACAACATGTTAAAATATGCTAGCCATGTGTTAAAACTATGTTAATTCATGCTAGCAATTTACTAAAACATGTTATGCTAATTCATGTTAGAAACATGCTAGCAACATGTTAAATCATGCTAGCAAAATGCTAAAACATGTTAGCAATGTGCCAATTCATGTAAGAAAAATGCGAACAATTTGTTAATTCATGCTAGAAAAATGCTAAAACATGGTATGTGCTATTTGCTGCTAGAAATATTCTAGCAATGTGTTAATTTATGCTAACAGTGAGACAAATTATGCTAGCAACATGTTAAAGCTTTGTGGTAATTCATTGTAGGAACATGAGATTTGCTAATAAAGTGTTAAATCACGTTAGTGGAACGAAGTCACAATATTCCTTATTTAAATAATTTATTCACAGAATTAAGGGGCGGGGCCTGGTTGAGTTAGTTAGTACTGAGTTGAAACTGGCGGTTATGGTAAGAGCGGGACATTTCCCAAACACACTCGAAGCACTCGACCAATCACAACACACTGATCCAGCCGACCAATCAGAGCACAGTGTGTTTTTCAGAAGGAGGGGCTTCATAGAGACAGGAACTAAACTCTATAGTCCTTTAATGAATGAAACACTAGCTGCGTTTACATGGACCCTTATAATCGGATTGACGGCTCAATTGGACTAAAAAACCTTCATGTAAACACCTTAATCGATCTGATTGAGCTCGATCCGACTGGAATTTCGATCCGATTGAATGGAGTGGTTTATTCCTTTTGTAATTCGATCGAGAGAACATGTAAACATATTAAGTCTGCTGTTTAAAACAAATAAAGAACCAATAGAGGACAATAGTTATCATGCACACTGTATATTCGTGCATGTCAAAAAATATATCCCGATTTGAAGCTTGACATATAATCATGCACATCAACCCGATTACTTTATTTATCGTTCATGTAAACACCGTGTTCGGATTCATCAATCGGATTGATTTCATTCCGACTGAACCCAAAGGTGTCCATGTAAACGTAGCTAGTGATTTGGAAGCACTGACCTGCCCACGGGAGAAGACATCCAAACGCAGACTGGCTACATGAGCAGGAGTGATGGACTGAACGGTCTTGTCCAGTCCTAGAGGAAAGCAGTTCAGCGGGACGCCGGCTTTAGGAGCCGGTTCTTCTGACAGACACACCAGATCCATCAGCGGATGAGCTGCGAAACAGAGACTCGATTCAGAGAATGAATGGTTCCGGCAAATGTGGAGCTGGTTAAACGTGCAGCTCATTTTTGCACGTAAAAAAATCGAACGAAATGAATAATAGTTTTGGCAAATCAGTTAAAAATGAATAAGACTCCAGTCATATACACACACACACACACGCACACTGTATATACACTGCCGTTCAAAAGTTTGAGATCGGTAAGATTTTTAATGTTTTTAAAAGAAGTGTCTTCTGCTCACCAAGGCTGCATTTATTTGATTAAAAATATAGTAAAAACTGTAATATTGTGAAATATTTTTACAATTTAAAACGTGTTTTCTATGTGAATATATGTTGAAATGTAATTTATTTCTGCAATTAAGTAAAGCTGAATTTTCAGCATCATTACTCCAGTCTAGAAAGTAGAATAGAAAGTTCTATTTCATTTATTTGAAATAGAATCTTTTGTAGGTTATAAATGTCTTTACTGTAACTTTTGATCAATTTAATGCATCCTTGCGGGAAAAAAAAATTCTTACTGACCCCAAACTTTTGAACGGTTGTGTATAATTTTACAAAAGCTTTCTATTTAAGATAAATCCTATTCTTTTGAACTTTATATACATCAAAAAATCCTAAAAAAAAAATATTTTTAACATTGATAATAATCAGAAATGTTTCTTGAGCAGCAAATCATCATATTATAGTGATTTCTGAAGGATCATGTGACACTGAAGACTGGAGTAATGATGCTGAAAATTCAGATTTAATCACAGGAATAAATTACACTTTACTATATATATATTCACATAGTAGAATAATATTTCACAATATTTTTTACTGTTTTACTGTAGTTTTAATCAAATAAATACAGCCTTGGTGAGCTTCTTTTAAAAATATTAAAAACGTACCGATCCCAAACTTTTGAACAGCAGTATATATATATATATATATATATATATAGGTCCTTCTCAAAAAATTAGCATATTGTGATAAAGTTCATTATTTTCCATAATGTAATGATAAAAATTAAACTTTCATATATTTTAGATTCATTGCACACCAACTGAAATATTTCAGGTCTTTTATTGTTTTAATACTGATGATTTTGGCATACAGCTCATGAAAACCCCAAATTCCTATCTCAAAAAATTAGCATATTTCATCCGACCAATAAAAGAAGTGTTTTTAATACAAAAAAAGTCAACCTTCAAATAATTATGTTCAGTTATGCACTCAATACTTGGTCGGGAATCCTTTTGCAGAAATGACTGCTTCAATGTGGCGTGGCATGGAGGCAATCAGCCTGTGGCACTGCTGAGGTGTTATGGAGGCCCAGGATGTTTCGATAGCGGCCTTAAGCTCATCCAGAGTGTTGGGTCTTGCGTCTCTCAACTTTCTCTTCACAATATCCCACAGATTCTCTATGGGGTTCAGGTCAGGAGAGTTGGCAGGCCAATTGAGCACAGTAATACCATGGTCAGTAAACCATTTACCAGTGGTTTTGGCACTGTGAGCAGGTGCCAGGTCGTGCTGAAAAATGAAATCTTCATCTCCATAAAGCTTTTCAGCAGATGGAAGCATGAAGTGCTCCAAAATCTCCTGATAGCTAGCTGCATTGACCCTGCCCTTGATAAAACACAGTGGACCAACACCAGCAGCTGACATGGCACCCCAGACCATCACTGACTGTGGGTACTTGACACTGGACTTCAGGCATTTTGGCATTTCCTTCTCCCCAGTCTTCCTCCAGACTCTGGCACCTTGATTTCCGACTGACATGCAAAATTTGCTTTCATCCGAAAAAAGTACTTTGGACCACTGAGCAACAGTCCAGTGCTGCTTCTCTGTAGCCCAGGTCAGGCGCTTCTGCCGCTGTTTCTGGTTCAAAAGTGGCTTGACCTGGGGAATGCGGCACCCGTAGCCCATTTCCTGCACACGCCTGTGCACGGTGGCTCTGGATGTTTCTACTCCAGACTCAGTCCACTGCTTCCGCAGGTCCCCCAAGGTCTGGAATCGGTCCTTCTCCACAATCTTCCTCAGGGTCCGGTCACCTCTTCTCGTTGTGCAGCGTTTTTTGCCACACTTTTTCCTTCCCACAGACTTCACACTGAGGTGCCTTGATACAGCACTCTGGGAACAGCCTATTTGTTCAGAAATTTCTTTCTGTGTCTTACCCTCTTGCTTGAGGGTGTCAATGATGGCCTTCTGGACAGCAGTCAGGTCTGTTTTATGCTAAAAAATTTGCATATCATGAAAAGGTTCTCTAAACGAGCTATTAACCTAATCATCTGAATCAACTAATTAACTCTAAACACCTGCAAAAGATTCCTGAGGCTTTTAAAAACTCCCAGCCTGTTTCATTACTCAAAACCGCAATCATGGGTAAGACTGCCGACCTGACTGCTGTCCAGAAGGCCATCATTGACACCCTCAAGCAAGAGGGTAAGACACAGAAAGAAATTCTGTTCCCAGAAAGAAAAGGCTGTTCCCAGAGTGCTGTATCAAGGCACCTCAGTGTGAAGTCTGTGGGAAGGAAAAAGTGTGGCAAAAAACGCTGCACAACGAGAAGAGGTGACCGGACCCTGAGGAAGATTGTGGAGAAGGACCGATTCCAGACCTTGGGGGACCTGCGGAAGCAGTGGACTGAGTCTGGAGTAGAAACATCCAGAGCCACCGTGCACAGGCGTGTGCAGGAAATGGGCTACAGGTGCCGCATTCCCCAGGTCAAGCCACATTTGAACCAGAAACAGCGGCAGAAGCGCCTGACCTGGGCTACAGAGAAGCAGCACTGGACTGTTGCTCAGTGGTCCAAAGTACTTTTTTCAGATGAAAGCAAATTTTGCTTGTCATTCGGAAATCAAGGTGCCAGAGTCTGGAGGAAGACTGGGGAGAAGGAAATGCCAAAATGCCTGAAGTCCAGTGTCAAGTACCCACAGTCAGTGATGGTCTGGGGTGCCATGTCAGCTGCTGGTGTTGGTCCACTGTGTTTTATCAAGGGCAGGGTCAATGCAGCTAGCTATCAGGAGATTTTGGAGCACTTCATGCTTCCATCTGCTGAAAAGCTTTATGGAGATGAAGATTTCATTTTTCAGCACGACCTGGCACCTGCTCACAGTGCCAAAACCACTGGTAAATGGTTTACTGACCATGGTATTACTGTGCTCAATTGGCCTGCCAACTCTCCTGACCTGAACCCCATAGAGAATCTGTGGGATATTGTGAAGAGAAAGTTGAGAGACGCAAGACCCAACACTCTGGATGAGCTTAAGGCCGCTATCGAAGCATCCTGGGCCTCCATAACACCTCAGCAGTGCCACAGGCTGATTGCCTCCATGCCACGCCGCATTGAAGCAGTCATTTCTGCAAAAGGATTCCCGACCAAGTATTGAGTGCATAACTGAACATAATTATTTGAAGGTTGACTTTTTTTGTATTAAAAACACTTCTTTTATTGGTCGGATGAAATATGCTAATTTTTTGAGATAGGAATTTTGGGTTTTCATGAGCTGTATGCCAAAATCATCAGTATTAAAACAATAGAAGACCTGAAATATTTCAGTTGGTGTGCAATGAATCTAAAATATATGAAAGTTTAATTTTTATCATTACATCATGGAAAATAATGAACTTTATCACAATATAATAATTTTTTGAGAAGGACCTGTATAAGCACAACAGATAAATACTGACCGTCTGTGTCCAGAAGCCTATAGACAGACTTTCTTCCTGGCAATGTGCTTTTCTCTAGATCTTCACTGAACTTCATTCTGGGACGACCTCTGACCTCTATCAGCTAAAGTGAGAGGGAACCACAGGGTGAGTAATAAAGCCATGAATGTGTTAATAAAGCACTTTGTGTCAAGTCACCTTTATTTATATAGCGCTTTTTTACAATACAGATTGCAGCTTCACAGTGATAACAGAAAAATAATGCAGATCAATAATATTGTTGAATATTAAATTTAATGTCTCCAACTAGGCAAGCCAAAAGCCGATGGCGACAAAGGCGAGGAAGGAAATAAAACTCAGATGACAGAATGGAGAAAAAACCCAAAAACTTTTGGTACCTTATAAACACAGCCCAGAGAAGGCTGACGTGTGCATGTGACCAGATGAGTCCCAACACCGACCACATCGATCTCATTATCCTGACAGACACACACACACACACACACAGACAGGTAATGAACGTCTCCACTGCACATTAACGCTGCCGTCTTTATGAAAAGCTCTTACCTTCTTGTTGAGTTCAGAGAGACTCTGTTCAGAAATACTGTTTGTGCCGACGATGAGGAGAGACTCAAACTGAGGAACTGAGAACCTACAGAAACACAGATCTGTGGTTAAAACCGTTATCTTTGCTTTGCTATTATAGTGTCTGTCTAAAGTCCTCCAGTGGTTCATACATACAGTTTTTAAAGGGGCATTCGGCAACTCTAGCTATTTCTTTGCTGATTTTCACTTTTGTTGTCGCATGTTTTCTCATCGAGCTCCCCCTACAGCTGTGAGGCGTATATTTCACAACAATGTCGTAAAAAAACTCACTTGCGGCCCCTCCTCCCCCTTTCTACCGCTGCTCATGTGCATTTGTTATTATCGGAGCCGGCCAACTTTATCATGTGGAGTATGTCTACCGAGGTGTGTAATACATCATACACAGTGAGGGTGGCGTGTGTGTTTATGTCGAATTGCCGTAAAGCAGTTTGTGTTTCTCGCTCGTTCTCGCTTCTCACGAGACTTCCTATTTCCAACTTACCGGGACGTTAGTCCTCATGTTGCAAGGTTGGTTTTCCGCCTGGGAACGCTGGGGGGAGCGGGGAAAGTCACCATTCTCACCAGAACAGGTTATTAAACCATCCAAATGATTTCTAAACGGTTTTATTAAGCTGAAATAGTTGCCGAATGCCCCTTTAATGTTGTATATATGTCTATGTGGTGTTTTTAATGTGCTTTAAGACAAAAAAAGTCGACACCATTGCTGAGTATTTTGAACCAAAGACAGTCTCAAAAACACAGTCAGATCAGATCAACGTGTGATCGTCAACGAGTGGATCTCTGAGTGCTGTGAGTGAGTGCACTTTTGCACCTGATCCTACTGTCATAGTGTAATTATATATTTTTTGTTGCCATGTTGTTTGTACATGACTAGCCCTGCGTCAATGTCCACACTATCCATCATAAACACTGTGTGAGATTAGAATAAGTGTGTCCCAAAAGCATAGTGTGTTGAAAAGAGGATGCCAGAAGTCCCCGAATGGTGTACTCTTTCCGGTGGATTTTAGAAGTGTGGATCCGTGCTCACTATAACGGCTAATATTA
The DNA here is from genome assembly GCA_030770095.1 of Gila robusta. Lineage (NCBI taxonomy): Eukaryota > Metazoa > Chordata > Actinopteri > Cypriniformes > Leuciscidae > Gila > Gila robusta. The sequence goes on from JAVALU010002406.1 coordinate 11,531, forward strand.
CCCACAACCCATTGCACTTTGGAAGAGGAACTACAAACACTTTTTAACTAAAAAGAGTTAAAAACTACAAAACATGGCGGATTTGCGCGAACGTCAGTGACAAGTTTAGATAAAGGTTTGAGTGACTAATCAAAGTTTAACCTGATAAAAAAAAATGTTATCTGTGTTATAAAGATCCGTTTGGCCATTAACTTTTAAATGAGTCTACGCATGAAAGACCGCGACTGCAGATCAACGTGCTGCTGAAATTAAATAAAATGTGGAGGATTTTATCTTTGACAAGATGATTGACAGGTCAGTTTACTGTGATAAGATGCGACAGAAAGCAACCGTTAAATACCAAGGGTGTAATCCATCAGCCGGAACCTGAAGCCTTGCGGGAGCCGCCATTGTAGCAGAACTTCACCTGCTGTTAGCATTCCATTGACTCCCATTCATTTTGGCGTCACTTTGACAGCGAATAACTTTACATCTGAGGCGTCCAAAGACTTCATTTGTCCATTATTTATTTCTAAAGAAACATGACAATGTATAAAAGGCTCCATTACTTTGTATCTTACATTATGGCCCCGTAGAAGCCGTTTTTGTTAAAATAGGCTAACGATTGCGTCATAACCACGCGACTCTCTGTCGCACAGTAGAGAAATTACCGTATAGACAGGAGGAGAAGCTCGCAGGCAATATTTTACTGTCTATGAGGCAATCGGGGGGACGTAGAGGCATACAGTCAAGGGAGAAGCCCATAGATAGAGAGTCCATAAAAGTAACAGGACAAAATATTTCAATGTTTTTGAGAAATTAGGTGATTCAGATTTGTCTTGGCACAGCTACTAGAAGATTTACAACTGTCAGAATGTCGTCACGCTCAGTTTGAGCCTGCGCAGTCGCTCAGCCATCAGGAAGTGAGTGCTCTAATCGGGCTTCAGTCTTCTCCGTTGAAAGGGGTCGCTGTGTCCATTTCTTTTACTGTCTATGTTAAATACGCACTACTTGTATGACGTGATAGTACGTCCCAAAGCTTGTCTACTCTCCTGCTACACATTTTCTTCACAAAAAGAGTACATACTTTTAGGGCGTAGTAAAAGTAGGCGATTTGAGACGCAGCAATATTGTTCAACAAAAAAGTAAAAGTAAAAATAAGTTAAAAAAGGAAGTGTCTCACTGTTTGCTGCATTCTTTGAAGACTCTGCGCACTTCCAGCGACTGCCTGCAGAGGTCGCCACTGTCCAGCCTCACGCCCAGCGGCCGATACTGCAGCTCATCCAGACCCAGCGCCACAGCACAGAAACACAGCAAACCGCTACTGCACACACACACACACACACACAACAGTCACCTACAGACGGATAAAACATCAACATACACAATCATCAAGTGCCTCTGGGAACGTCTCACCAGCTGACACTGTAGCTGTCGATCACAGGTAGGAAGTTTTGAGGATAAGCGATGGCGTAAGAAAGGAAGGCCGCTAGTTCGCCCTCTCGAATGAGGTTCGGTTTTGAGCCCAAAAGCTGGCAGACGCGAGCCAGCCAACCCTTCACCAGACAGATGAAGTCAATCGGGCCGTCACCACCACAGGGAGCCAGAGTCTGACGTCACACATGTAGATATAACATAAAAGATTTATTTTTTAAAGGAATCAATACTTTTATTCAGCAAGGATGCAATAAATCAATCAAAATTGATACTAAAGACATGCATCAATGTATCGTGTTTAAAAAAAAGCAGTTATTTTGAACTTTCTATTCATCAGAGAATCCTGAGAAATAAAATGTATCACAGTTTCCACAGAAATATGACTGTTTTCAGCATTGATAATAATGAGAAATGTTTCTTGAGCAGCAAATCATCATATTAGGCCTATACTGATTTCTGAAGGATCATGTGACACTGAAGACTGGAGTTATGATGCTGAAAATTCAGATTTGATCACAGGAATAAATTACAGTTCAACATATATTCACGTAAAAACAGTTATTTTAAATTGTAATAATATTATATTTGTTTTTGATCAAATAAAGGCAGCCTTTTTGAGCAGAAGAGAAAACAGTCACAACAACAACAACAACAAAAAAACGTTCCGACCCCAAACTTTTGAATGATAGTGTATGTATTACAGTTTTTTGCAATCGCTATGACAATTTTTTCAATACTTTTAACAAATTTCCTAAACTCTTAACGCACCAACACACCTACAACACACAACTGGCAAAACAGTTAATTTCATGCTCAAAATCACACATTGTAAACTAAACTCCAACACTAATTTTCAAAATACAATAATACACTATCAACAATACACTATGTCTACCAAAACACTGCAAACATGTCTCAAAATCAAATAATTTTTCAAAACACTAACATATGTTCTCATCCAAAAGGAAGATTTAGTCAATCATAGCACAATCATAAAAACACGAACATCAGATGGAATTACAGAAACTGCATTATTGTATATGTGTCAGGTCTGCACTTATACAACACACAGTATATTGTATTGATCATAGATTGTGTTTTGCACTGCAGTTTCTTTTGAAGCATTTTTGTTTTGTTGGGTTTAGGTCTTTTGCTGCAGAAACTCAATCAGCTGCTTCTCAGTAACAATAGAATAAAATACAGGGGATATATCCGTGTTTCAATTCACAATATAAACAGCTGTTTACTTGACTTTAGCCTGGGTTAGGTTTAGAACATGGTGTTTTCTGTTCTGACATACAGTGTTAAAACTTTGGTAAATTTGCCAGTAAAAATCCATTGTTTTGGTCTTGTTTGAGCTTGTGTGTAAAAGAAGTTCAAGCATTTTAAATTTGTGTTAATTGTATGTATTTTGTGTTAAAGCAACAAGAAATGTGTTAATAGTATAGCTAACACAGACGGATGTAGTGCTAACTGTGTTAAGAGTTTAGGAAATTTGTTAAAAGTATTGAAAAATTTGTCATAGCGATTGTAAAAAACTGTAAGAAATATGAAGTAACTGTACATTGATCAGAAACATTGAAATTTTGAACCCACCTGTGGCCACACCTCCTCCAGGGAGGAAAAGGAAGTGACATAAGAGTGTGCCATTGTTCCCGCCACAGGAATGCCAAACAGACGCCCAGCGAGAGCGTTACTTGTCAAATCAAAACCTGGAAAATCAAACAGAAATCGCAGTAGCAGTTCAGATGATGTTGAAGACCATAAAAGTATCATACAAATAGTCCACGAGGACTGCAATGGTTCCAGAGTGCGATTGATTCACTTCTGGATATTATTGTAAATGTTGGTTCTTTGCTGGAAACGTGTGTTTTTGTGGTAACACGTTACGATAAGCTTAATTTGTTTACTACCTTAGTTAACATGAACTAAGAATAAACAATTGATTAATTTCAACATTAACTAAGACGTTATTAAAATCAAAGGTTGTATTTGTTAACATTATAATGCAACTAAAATGAAAAAAACAATGAACAGCTGTATTTTTATTAACTAACATTAACAAAATAATAAATACCGTAACAAATGTATTGCTCATTGTTAGTTTATGTTAGTAAATACATTAAGTAATGTTAAAGCTGCAGTCCGTAGCTTTTTCCCTTTTTGTCGCCATCTCTGTTCGAAATCTGTAACTGCAGTGATTCGCGGAATTATCATCTTTACGTGGGTTGTTAATCGGCATGAAACAGCGCGGATGAACACAGTGTTTTGAGGCGAGTGCTGCTGTCAATCACCGCGCTGTGTGGATACTGTCATTCAGAATCACAGATTCACTTTTTGAAAGCTTGACCAACATAAGAATTTTCAACGGAAAATGTCTTCTGAACAAGTAAGTAACATCCATTTTTGTTCTGATCAACTAAGGGGGGAAAAGCATTCGACATGACAAGCGATCGTTAGATTTAATCAGCGCGATTTACAGCAACCGTGCAAATCATAGCCTACTTTATTCTCAAATTGTTCATGTTAACAACATCAGCATTGCGTGACTAACGTTATTTAATGTGTTTTATGATTACCTGTGTAGTTCAGAATTCATATTCTCCATAATAGCTAAACGAGAAAGGCACAACAAAGGAAACTCCATAACTGTGTGAATTAATAAAACGTATTGTTACACGATTGAACTATTGAAATGTCTTACTTGTTCAGCAGAAAAAGCCGTCTCTTCTTCCGTTTCGAACCCCTTCGGGAGTTCACGCACCTTTCAAAAGCCCCACCGATGTGTATCCTTGTGTTCGCATGAGACGGTTTCTTTCTCTTTCCACCTTAAATCCGAAGTACGAAGTCTTTTGGGTTTTATAACTGGTTAATCTCCAGTTGACACTGATGATTGTTGTCTGGATCTTTCTGGATCCGCCATAAGTTTAATCATGTAAAGTGCTGCGAGAAAAGCCTATCTCTACATCTCCTCACGCGCAGTATAGCCGGCTAGCCGAAACTCCTTCTTTATGTGTACGGGTGTGACGTAATGACGCAAAGACATGCTCGAATTTCCCGCGAAAACCCACCAGTACCACTGGAATTAAAATCATTATTACAAGCTAACCGTTTTAAATCTAGCTATGGCAAGCAGATAGTTTTGAACACTGGCTGAAGATGTTTTTTTTAAAATAATTAATTTGGATTATTTTTAACTTAAAAAAGTTACGGACAGCAGCTTTAACTAACGAACCTTATTGTAAAGTGTTACTGTTTTTGCATCACTTACCACCGATGTAAGTGTATCGGGAGGCGGTCAGGCCCCCGTCGGGCCCCTGAGCTCTTCTGAGTCCCATCTCCATTAATCTCCGTCTGGGACCGGCAGCCAAACGGAAACGAGCAGCATTGCTACACACCAGACTGAGAGGAGAGAGAGTGTACAAGCACACATTCGTTACGCGTTCAGGAAATTCATCACATAGATTATTACACTTTACATTCATAGAGCAACTTTTTTTTTTAAAGCACAAATCTCATTTTTTGGAGTGAGAACTCTTAAAAAATCTTTGTAGTAAAACAGTTATTATCTAAGGTAAATAATCTCATTCTACACAAATTGTGTGATAATGACTGCTGTCGTATAGATAGATAGAAAACAGCTATTTACATTTTAATTTAATTTTTATTGGTAAAAAAAACAACAATTTTCTTAACGATGCTCTTTGCGTGTCGATTTTTGTTTATTTCAATAAAATGATTGTACTATATTTTAGTTCGATAATGTTTTTTTATTAAATATTTTGTATTTTTAGGGGATTTTATGGTACTAAATTATATTTAAGCTGTATTAAAATCCATTTATTTACTTTTTGAGCATAGACCTGAAAATTTCCATCTTAAACTGTCGTAAAATCTTGAATGCTTTAAAGCAACAGACTGAAGTTTGATCTCTTTTTAAAGACGACACTTGGGATATTATTTCTGAAGTGAAAAAAGTTTTAAAAAGTTAACTTTTTTAAGTTAACTTTTTTAAGTTTTAAAAAGTTACAGAATTTTACGTTTATTGTTATGAAAATGCACAAAATACTATTTTCATTTTTTATATGAAATATATATAAAAAAAAAACGTTTTACTCTAAAACGGCAAGAAAATCAAAGCCATAAATCTAAACAAGTTGTGTTACAAATTTGAGGTTGATATCTCAAAAAATGAGCTTTCAGTGAGAGTGTGTTCGGCTGCAGTACCAAACGCTTCCACTAGAGGAAATTCGTCTCCCATTCATTTCCAATGCGCTCATTTTTGACCCAAGGAGCACAAGTGTGACTATTTTTTTCAGGACCATTTAACCTTTTCGAATCATGCGTTCTTGTGTTCACATAGAAAGTGCCAAAACCTTTACCAAGTTTCATACCATTCTGATGAAGTAAAAAAAAAAAAAAAAACGCGTAAATTTTTTCGGTCAAAAACAGCACCAAAGCTTATATACATGTAGTCTGTAGCATTTTCTGAACAGTAGGCTAAGCAACTCCTTTCACTTTACAGAAAAAGCAAAACATTTACTTACCCAGGTGAATTTAATCAAGCACACTGTTATATAAATGTGTGTTTTTTTTAAAGCACTATTGCATTAAAGAAAATAATGAATGAGTGTCATTAATTAGCAGAATGTTTTTAACTATGTGTTGTATTTACCTGGCGTAGTTAACCAGGCAGAGCAGGCTGGTCTCCAGCAACTGAACTACAGCCAGCGGTCCAGATACTTCCAGCAGAGGAACCTAAAAACACCAATAACAGACAGAACTCATCATGAACTCAACGTCCCACAGCAGAACACCTGAACCGTTCACGTACTCGGGCGAAGACCACGGACCCCTCGGGCACTGCCGACACACACACTGCCGAACAGTCCAGCTCCTTCAGATATGTGAAGAAAGCAGCGTCTGTGTCCGCTGGGAGGACGGAGCGCAAATACTCCACATCTGAAACACACAAGAGCATGCTGGGCTTACATGGGATTATTTTTGTGCCTTTAATATTGAACGTAACTTTTCAAGAAACGAATGAAAATATGAATGGACACTGAATAAAATGTCTTTCAAATAAATCGCTGGCGAAATTTTTTGACTGATCAGAAAGAGGAGAAAACAGTTAGCAAAACATGCAGTGTATAAAAAACAGTCAAAAATTTCATCTGCAATTAATTTTTTCCCGGTTTCAAAGACATTTTATTCAGTGTCCATTTATATTTTCATGGTTTCTTGAAAAGTTAAATTCAATATTAAAGGCACAAAAATAATCCCATAAGCATACAGACACATGAGAAACGAATGAACAGCACTGAGTAGAACTCATTTCCATGGACTTTACTTGCATTCTTCATGTTGCAACTACTTACTTGCAGATAACGCCATCAGACTAATGCATGTTAACAAGTGCATATCAACAAACGTGTTAGAAGACACAGTGAGACTGTCTCAAAACCTAGTGAGCCTAACTAGACAGCATTTCCAGGAGTCAAATATACTACAAAATCACTTGCTTTTGAGATGCAGCATACTAGGTTAGTGATGCATTTCCAAATATTCTGTCAACTTAAAAGATGCATGACCAAAAAAGCTGTTTAGGTAGGGTGGTCACTTTTAGGACATATGCCTAACAAATGATGTCTACTTAGGCAACATAATAAATGTTAAGATGCATGACCAGAAATTCTGTCTAGTTAGTTAACTAGGTTTTAAGATGTGTAACAAGTTATGTAGCATACTAAGTTTTGAGATGCACACCCAAAAAAAAGCTGTTTGGGTAGTGAGCGCACTGGTTTATGACATGCTGTTTAGTTAGGCAGCATACTAGTTTTGAAATGCATAGGGAAACGCAGCCCAGATCTGACTGCGTAGACTGAACTTTTGTGGTTCAGTTTACTGCAGTCAGATCTGGGCTGTGTTTCCCAAAAAGCATCGTAGGCTTAAGTAGATCCTAGAAGAACCATGACAAATGCTCACGATGCTTTTGTGAAAAACAGCCCAGATCAGTTAAGAGACAGCTGCCAAAAACTATAGACAGCAGTGCATACTAGGTTTTAAGATGCATGCTCAAAAATCTGTTCGCGTAGGGAGCTTACTTGTTTTTAAGACGTGTGCCTGACAAATGCGGTTTAATTAGGCAGCATACTAACTTTTGAGATGCATGCACAAACAAAGCTGTTTGGGTAGGGAGAAACTTAGGCAGCATACTAGGTTTTGAAATGCATGACGTAGTCTGTGCACTAGGTTTTAAGACACATGCCAAAAATGCTGTGTAGTTATGCAGCATTCTAGGTTAGTGATGTTAAGATGCATGACAAAAAAAAATCTGTTTAGGTGGTCAGTTAACTAGGTTAAGACATGCAAAAAGTTATGTAGCATACTAAGATATGAGGTGCATGCCCAAAAAATCTTTTTGGGTAGGGAGCTCACTGGATTTATGACATGCCGTTTAGTTAGGCAGCATACTAGGTTTTAAGATGCATTATATACTTGGTGCACTAGGTTTTAAGACACATGCCAAAAATGCTGTAAAGTTATGCAGCATACTAGGTTTTGAACCACATGCTGTAGGCCTACTATTAGGGAGCATATTAGACACATGCCCAAAAATAATGTGTACTAATTTTTGAGACGCATTCTAAAAGTCAAAGACACAAGTAAGTGTGTATGCAGTACACATGCTCACCGTTATCTGAGAAAGTGAAGTTTTGTAGGAACAGCAGACAGTCGCTCAGACCTGCAAAGAGTGAAAACCCTCCGCCGAACGGGTTATCCCGGAAAAACAGTTCGAACACTGCCGGCTCGTTGTGTCTGCGCGCGCGCCAGTACGCGTACGCCATGGTGAACTGGTACAGATCCGTGAGTAACGGAGGAACCCGGTGAAGCACGGAGTGCTCATTTCCCTCATGTGTGGCCATGTTTCAGTTCAGTTTATCTGCTTGTTTTTGTTGTTGTTGTGCGACATGCAGGTTATTGGTGTTTCCCGTCTTTGCTTTAGTTTCTTCGGTGCCCCACCATGCTCACGTGTGATCGGGTGACCCTTTACACGGTTACTGACTCCTGCTAGTATTCAGTCTCCGCCCAACTACTCTCATGTGTTCTCCAATCTGTGTTTGTAAACTGGGTTGAGAGGTTTCAACACTTTGGCTCTGTCCCAAATGGCACACTAAGCACTCGCGGTCTTCCTTCGAGTCCGCACTTTTGTAACATCGAGGGCGCGTGACTGTTTCGTGTTGCCTTCTTTGTTCAATAAAAAAAATATGTCCCTTTAAAAAAACAACAACACGTCGAGGGCGCATATCGACCTAAAATGACAAATGGGACACTCTCTAGTCTCATGGTCACACGCGCAAGACCGAAAGTGCATTTGAAGTTGGCACAGGGCCAAACACACTGCATGACCCAGCTGATAATATCAAGACACTAACAGCTCAATCAGATTGTAAACCACGAAGGTTTATTTGGATGCTAGGAAGATGGTACATTGCCAATACATACATACATACATACATATATATATATATATATATATATATATATATATATATATATACTCAGCAATTGTGTTGTTTTATGAATTTACACATGGTTAATAATATAAACAAATATAAACAACATTGAAAGCTTGATTTTCACCACAGGGGGACTTTAAATTAATGTGTTAGTACTGATGCCTAAAGGAACAGTTTAGTGGTGTTTTATTTATTTGTTTATTGTTTTAGACGATCAGCAGCGTCCTGTACATTCACGCTCATACTCATTCTGCTCTGTTTGTGCTGTACGGAAAAAAGAAAGTCATATAAGTTTGCAGTGTTGGGGGAAATTCATTAAAAGTAACTTGAGTTACGTAATCAACTTCTCAAGTAACTAGTAAAGTAACACATTACTTTTTCAATTTACAACAAAATATCTGAGTTACTTTTTCACATTTATTGACTGACAGGTCTCCTGTCCCCATGTTGAGAGAAATTAAGTGAGGAGGTGTGTATGTGTGTGTGTGTGTGTGCGCGCTGTGTAAACATGATTTATTTTATTTCAAAACTTAATGTGAACATGCATTTACTCATCTCACTTGCACAAAAACATTAAGTATTCCTCAAAATGAATAAAAACAGTAAAATGCAATCTCAGAATTTTAAGCAAATCTTACTAACTATATTAAATTACACAAATATACTTTATGTATTTAATCTCACTTTATTAAACAATGTCTTTGCTGCTGACCTTCAATGATCTAATTCTGCCATACTAATAAGCAAAATTTACTTTAGATTAGATTTAGAAATAAGAGTGTTGTACTTCCTTCTCCTGTTTCCTATTGTTGTTTAATCCAGAACGGCTGAAAGGTTTGTTTGAGCGGCGCCCTCTACTGTACAGGAGTAAATATGCATTTCCTTCAGCCTGAGGCTTATTCACTTTTGGTATGAAAGGGCCTCAACATTTGCCAAAAATAGAACTTTTTTTGTTGTTATTAAAAAACAAACAAGCAAGCCCAGCCCAGCCCAGGTGAGAAAACGTAACGCACAAGTAATGTAACGGATTACTTTTCATAAAAAGTAACTAAGTATAACGCAATATTGTAATGCATTACTTTTAAAAGTAACTTTCCCATAAAAAAATTTAAATTAGTGTGAGTAACAAACAAACATTAAATCAGACCAGCCATTAGACACAATATATACATTTATTTCAGCAGTGTGTTCAGAACTTACAGCTGGATTTTAATGGTCACAATGTTCTCGGTAGATAGAATCATGTTGAATCTTTTTGAGCATGAAAATGTGTCGCCAACTCATTCGTTAGTGTGTGTCGACGCCCCGCCCACATGAAATGAGTGGGTTGTCCTGAACTCTCCTGATCCGTGGCGAACTCGAAGTGTGCACTCAGATCAATGGCCAACGCGGACCGTACCAGCCCCACCCCTCCCCCCCGCTCAGGTCCGGGATGGTACAGTCTGCCGCTCACTGGTTGCATGAAAAGAGACTCCGGTTTAAACGGAACGGTCAGTTTAGCTCCGCCTCCACAGTATGACAGACACTCAAGCCCCGCCTCCGATAACAGGTGCGTGAAAACGATGGGCTTATCGTCGCAGCGCACGAAGTTGCGTTCGCGTCCGCAGAGGGAGAGGAAGGGGAAGTCCTGTTGGTAACGGCCACTCTCATTCAATTTCAGACGATTGAAGAAGAAAATTAAGAAGCGCTGGTCTAATAGAGATGGAGCAGAGAGAAAGAGTTGTAAAATCACATTAATTTTCTTCCCCGTAGACTGTTCTGCTAAAAGCATGCTAAAATATGCTAATTCATGAAAGCAAACTGTTAAAATGTTATATAACATGCTAATCATGCTAACAACATGTTAAAACATGCTAGAGTTGTGTTAATTCATGCTAGCAACAGGCTAGCGACATGCTAATCAAATGTTAGCCTAAAATATGTTAGCAACGTGTTAAATCATGTGTGCAAAATGTTAGTCATGCTAACATGTTACCAACATGAACATGTTAACAGCAAGCTAAATCATGTTAGTAACACGCTAATTAATGCTAACAATATGTTAAAACATGTTAATCATGTTAACAACATGCTAATAATGCTAATAATATGCTAGGAACGTGTTAGTTCATATACACAAAACATACTAGCAACATGCTAATCATGCTAGCAAAATGTTAAAACATGTTAGCAACGTGTTAAAGGGGCATTCGGCAACTCTAGCTATTTCTTCGCTGATTTTCACTTTTGTTGTCGCATGTTTTCTCAGCGAGCGCCCCCTACAGCTGTGAGGCGTATATTTCACAACAATGTCGTAAAAAAACTCACTTGCGGCCCCTCCTCCCCCTTTCTACCGCTGCTCATGTGCATTTGTTATTATCGGAGCCGGCCAACTTTATCATGTGGAGTATGTCTACCGAGGTGTGTAATACATCATACACATTGAGGGCGGCGTGTGTGTTTGTCGAATTGCCTTAAAGCAGTTTGTGTTTCTCGCTCGTTCTCCCTTCTCATGAGACTTCCTATTTCCAACTTACCGGGACGTTAGTCCCCATGTTGCAAGGTTGGTTTTCCGCCTGGGAACGTTGGGGGGAGCGGGGAAAGTCACCATTCTCACCAGAACAGGTTATTAAACCATCCAAATGATTTCTAAACGGTTTTATTAAGTTGAAATAGTTGCCGAATGCCCCTTTAAATCATATTTGGAAAATGTTAATCAGCAGCAAGCTAAATCATGTTAGCAACATGTTAATTCATGTTTAACAATGTGTTAAAACATGTTAAATCAAGCTAGAACATGCTAACAAACGAGGTAAATCATGCTAGCAACATGTTAATCATGATAAAATGTTAACAAACATGCTACCTCCATGAAAATCATGCTAGCAACATGTTAATTCATGTTAGCAAAACATGCTAGCAACATGCCATCATGCTAACAAAATGGTAAAACATGTTAACGTGTTAAATCATATTAGCAACATGTTAACAACAAACATTTATTTTGCAACATAAACATGTTGGATGTTAAATCAGGATGCTACATCATGTTAGCAACATGCTAATCACGTTAAAACATGTTAGCAAAATGATAAATCATGATAACAATGCAATAATTTAATGACACATTTGCATGTTCACAGTTCTCCTATTATTATGTTTTTAGTTTTAATTGGGTTAAATTTTGAATATGGTAACCATACAGTACTGTGGTATTATCATATCACTGTACCATGTTACGCCACAGTAAGAGTAATTTTAAGTACAGAAAAGTAAAAGAGGATTAACTCTATTGTACTGTAAGTCAGTCACTGTGTAAGAGGTTTATATTCATGTAATACAGACCACAAGACATATGCATATCCCATAAGAACATTTATGCACGCAAGTTTATATTATATTAAAAGTAACCTCCATTAAGGGTTCACAAATATATATTTATATTGGCTTTACTGTTGATGCACAAATAGAAATACCTTTGAAACAGGTGACAAAGTTCTTCACTTTGGTGTCATCCAGAAAGAGCTTGACAAAAGAGAAAATAAATCATGATTATGGAACTGACATCAATGTCAGCAGTAATAATAGCCTATAATAATCTCATTATACCTGTCCTTGATGATCGATATAGTAGAAATACTCTCTGATTCTTGCTTCTGGACTCTGTCCTTGTGTGTATGAGGACAACCTCCGCCATTTACTGCTAAACAACCTGTTGACAAACCTCATAGCTGCTTCATTTACAGTAAAACCCCTGCATTGTTTATATATTTTGTAGAGTTCCAGCTGTTTCTGGTTCCGGCGGAAACAAACGCCACGCACGTCAGTTCCGCCTTTCTGCGATTGAAAACGCCGTTGTTCTAGTTTAATCGCGTTAGTGTTTAGATTTACGAGCTCTGCTAAACATCATAAGATTTGGCTAGATAAGAAGTCACATTATTATAATAAAAAAGCATACTGATTGTATTTCAGGTAAACACTAGATGGCGCTGTCTTGTTTTTACTGTAATTAGGCAAGCCAAGTTTAATTATCTTATGCACAATGGCATTATTAAGATTTACATTGGCATACTACTAAACAAAAAGAGAAAGACGTTAATTAATTAAACGAAATTATAAATATCAAAGTTTAATTTTTAATTTTAATTTTTAACTTTGGACAAAAAGTTTAAAGTATGAGTTATTAGGCTTTCCGAACACTGTATTTGTTATTTTATTTTATATATATATATATATATATATATATATATATATATATATATATTGCTATCTTTCTTTAATTAAATAATATACACTAATAAACTAATACACTTTTTGTGATAGATCGATCGATCGATAGATAGATAGACAGACAGATAGACAGATATATAGACAGACAGATAGACAGATAGATAAATAGATAGACAGATAGATAGACATACAGACAGACAGACAGATAGATAGATAGATAGATAGACAGACAGATAGATAGATAGATAGACAGATAGACAGACAGATAGATAAACAGACAGATAGATAGATACACAGATAGATAGATAGATAGATAGACAGACAGACAGAAAGATAGATAGATAGATAGATAGACAGACAGATAGACAGACAGACAGACAGACAGACAGACAGATAAACAGACAGATAGATAGATAGATAGATAGATAGACAGACAGATAGATAGACAGACAGACAGATAGACAGACAGACAGATAGACAGACAGACAGATAGACAGACAGACAGATAGATAGATAAATAGACAGATAGATAGACAGACAGATAGATAAACAGACAGACAGATAGATAGATAGATAGATAGACAGACAGACAGATAGATAAACAGACAGATAGATAGATAGATAGATAGATAGATAGATAGATAGATAGATAGATAGATAGATAAACAGACAGACAGACAGATAGATAGATAGATAGATAGATAGATAGACAGACAGACAGACAGACAGACAGACGGATGGATGGATGGACGGACGGACGGACAGATAAACAAAACTTATTGTTTTCTTTTTATTTTGCATGATTCCACACAGTTCGAGATGCGCGCCGGCGTTCTCGAGTTGCCATGGTAACCCGCTCTCCAGCCTCCCCGAGCGAAAAGCGCAAAATGACGTCAGGTTGTCGGTGGTGACGGAGACGCGGGCGGACAGCGCGTGCTCCAGATACTCGTTCATTCGCGTTCACACACACACACACACACACACACTGCGGCGGCGGCGGAGCCTCTCTCACCATGACTGGCGTCCTGTGGATTACTTTCACTGCGTGTTAAAGCGGGAACAAGAGGCACCATGGCTGAGAGGTAAACATGACGCGCGCTCACAGTTACAGTTTCGCGAGCGCAGTGAAATGCGGTGATTTTACTGATCGCGATGGAGGTGCCGGGCGCGAGACTGCGTGTCTAACGATGCTCACCCATCGGCGGCATCAATTGCATCACTTAAATAGCCTACGATGTGTGTTTCTATATGTTACTGTGTGCATGCCTGTAGGTTCAGCCCGGCTCGTGCATGACAGACTCCACACCCATAAACCGGGGTTTAGGAGCTTCGAGCTGATCCCTGCACCGGTTCATTGTTGATTTTCTGTCATTCCTCCGTAAAGACACGGACACGCATCCCCCCGAGGCGCGCGCACGGTGGGGCGATGCGATGCGAGGACGCGCAACATCCTATTTTAAGCAAAATGTCATGACAGGGATGCAGACACCTGCGGCACGCGAGCCTCGGCGCGTTATCCAGCAGTCTCGTGCTGTTTCATTATTCATGATTAGTGTTGAGGAAGTCAGCGATCCATGTGGAAATGTGGAGTGTCATTTTTATTGGAAACCTCCTTCTGTTTATCAAACAAAGCACTGGCCATGAAACGGATGCACAGGGACCCTCTACGTGTATATATATATGTGTGTATGTATAGGCTTGGCCTATATATATATATATGCGGTGGTGTTGTAAACTGATGAGGATCAAATGTAAATGCATGTCCCTGTTACACTTAATTTTCCTGGTTAAATAGACATTACATAAAAAAGAGAGACCAAATACAATTCTATTATGTATTTTTACACTAACGATGTAATGTTCTATTTACTAAAACCAAGTATAAATTTTCATTTCAAGTTAGTGTTTTTTTATGCATTTTTATATTTATTCCGAAATAATAACTAAAGGCAGTAACAATCTAAAGCTTTCCTTTTTATAGTCACCTTATTTTCAGCTTGTACACACTGCTCACAGCAATATCCCAAGCTGAATGTGCACTAAAACCCCCACAGTCATCATGTTTTCGGGCCATTTCAAGTGTGATTTTGATGTGACATTAAGCGATGATATCTTAGAGTTGTTTACTTACTTTTTAATTCGTCTTATCATTAACACCATCGTTGTCTTTATTCAGGCCTATTCCAGAATGTGCATGAAAACAAAAGGCGGGATTTATAGCACAAACCAATCATATCCAATAATAATCGATCATATATCCAATCATAGCGTGATGGAGGCATATATATAATATATATACCAAAATTATATTATTACACCAAAATACATATTTAAAATTCTTCATGCCTTAAAATAGCTTGAATGTAACTCGACACCCTTGCCTCATTTAGTATATGTGGTTCTATGAATATGCAAATGAGCCCCGCCTCCACTCACTCACTCACTCAGAGATCCACTCGTTGACGATCACACGTTGATCTGATTGGTTACAAGGTAGTTTGTGACGTCAGAAACACCAGCGATTTCAAACCGTGTTTTTGAGACTGTCTTTGGTTCACTGCAGTTTTAAGGAGAAAATACTCAGCAATGCTGTCGACTTATGAATTTACACATGGTTTGTCTTAAAGCATATTAAAAACACAACATAGACATATAAACAACATTAAGAGCTTGTGAAAAGCTTGGGTGAAAAAGTTGTTCGCAATGCTTCATTGTAGTTCTTTCCCTCAGTAAAGCTGGTAAGTCTTGTACCTTTATTTTTTGTCCAATTTTTATTTACTTTTCTGCATCAAATCTAAAAAGTGGGCGGGCACTAATGCACTCTATTGGCTCACATGACGTTGGTGGGCGGGGTTTTGGAGAGAGGGCATTTGATTGGCTGTAATTCAGTGGTGGAAGTTAGCAAACTGTTGGAGCAGTAGGGCAGAAACATACTTTGCACAAATATTATATTCAAGCATGAATCCTTGGCCAATGCATTGTTTATTGTAGATACTTAGCATGCATAGGCCTACTTGTGTGACAAGCGATAGAGTTTACATTGTCATTAAACCTAGATATAGCATGTCATCAGTTTAACTGTAACTTTAGTGAGTCAAAAACATACAGCGTAACCAGTGTATTCCAATTCACAAATGAATGACTTTTGTCATTCATTCAGAGTTTACATTGTCATTAAACCTAGATATAGCATGTCATCAGTTTAGTGAATCAAAAACATACTGCTGCTGCTCAACCAGTGTATTCCAAAACCTGAACAAATGACTCTTTTGAATTGGTTCTTTTTAATGAACCACCAGTGTAGAACGATTTATGAACAAGTGACTTGAACTTAGGAGTCGCTGTATGAATCAGTCTGACGAATCCTTCACTGAAATCGCTAAAGCAGCATCAAGATATCATTACTTTGAGCGATGGAATATTTTCTTAAAAAACAATTTGATGTGTTATTATCTATGTAAAGATGTAATAGTTACGTTCAAGAAAACGAATCAGAACTGAATCAAATGGAGAGCTTGCGAATCAAAATTTAACTGTACATTAGAGAGAGGCATATGATGCTTCATATTTGATTTAGATGTGGAATAGAAACAGGTTGTGTGTGTAAATGTATGAAAGCACAGCTGGGTGGAGTGCAGACGTGTTTCGTCCCGTCCTCGTTGAGTCATTCTCCGAGAGCACAGGCCCAAATCATGTTTACCGTGTGTTCAGTGTGAATGTCATTGTGTTGAGGCATTCAAACCATGGTGTGCACAGATGCTGCCCTGACAAACACCTGCCAGTACTATTTATATTATTTATTAAAGTGCCTCTATTATGCTCTTTCGTATATTACCTTTCATGCAGTGTGTAAAATAGCTATTTGTGAATGTTAAAGGTCTGCAAAGTTTTAAAGATCAAATAAAGTTATTGTCTCCTAAAAGATAGAATCGATTCTGAGCTGCTGAAATGAATCGTCAGTAACTTTGAAAACCAATGTGGTTGGTTATATGTAATGCAATTTGCATAATGCCAGTCTGTGGTGTTCATTGGCTGCCGACGAACAGCGTCTCTTTGCCCCGCCCACAAACACTTCTAACAGAGACTGGAAGAGTTTGGTTTGTGTTGTTCATGTCGAGAAGACGCTGCAAATCCACTTCAAAAGGATGAGACTGCCAAATAAAACCGACGCCATCGTTACTGTTCGTATCACTGTGTAACAAACACTGAGAAAGAGCTGAAATTCAGATATGCTAATGAGCGTTTAGTTTCCGACATGCACTGTAAGCAGTCGACCAATCACAACAGACTGGGCCGTTTGACCAATCAGAGCAGAGCAGCTCTCGGAGAGGCGGGGCTTAGAGACACTGAATCTTCAAACTAACCGTTTCAGACTCTGCGAAGATGAATGAATATTTTGTGTATTTTGTTTGATAAAATGTAAGTGTTTTTTACCTTGGATGCATGCAGAATCCAAAACAACATTAGGAACCTTTAAAATAGCATAATAGGGGCACTGAAATGGTGTTCAGTTTTATATTTTCAGTATTTCAGTTGGTTGCCAGTGCAACATTTTTAAGCTCTTCATCTAATACTTATATTTTATTTTAAGCTGTATTTCAATTAACTAAAACAATTCGGTAACACTTTACAATTAGGTTCATTAGTTAACTACATTAGTTAGCATGAACTAATAATGAACTGCACTTATACAGCATTTATTCATCTTTGTTAATGTAAATTTCAACATTTACTAATACTTTATTAAAATCTTGTTAACATTAGTTAATGCACAGTTAACAAAGATTAACAAATACAGTAACAAATGTCTTCCTCATTGTTAGTTCATGTTAATAAATACGTAAGTAAATAATGTAAGTAATGTACATGTTTGTCTCAGAATCCCAGTTCTGTTTAAAAGGCGCCAGAGAGGAACTGGCTGACCCACTAACTTCATCACACACGAGGACCGACACGCTACTGTTGATGTGGTTCTGTCGCCACCGGCACTCACACACACACACACACACACACACACACACACACACACACTCACACTCACACTCACACTCACACACACACACACACACACACACACACACACACACACACACACACACACACACACACACACACACACACTCACACTCACACTCACACACTCACACACACACACACACACACACTATGCGATGTGAATTGATCTGGCCAGCTCAACACGCTTGACCGACCCGTTATACAGTGTGTTTGAGCCGCCGGGTTGTTGATCCTGGTTTAGTTGCTAAAGGAATCTTGTTGTGTCTGAGTTACAGTGCATTTCACATTTGCTACCGAAAGTTTTTCGTAGTTCATTATAATAGATGATGTTAAACATATTCTGTGCTTGACTATTTGTCTTTAAATATGTCTGTCTCATATAAAGTGGTAGTTCACGGTAAAAAGAAGATAATAAGCATAATTTTACAGATATTCTGACATAAACTTACAAAAATACTTTGCTATTTATATAATATTTTTGCATTACAGTAATGAGTATTTGGGAGTATTTATACACTTAACTTGGTTCAGGTATTTGTCTGGCAAAATTATTTGACAAAAAGGCAAAATACAGCAACAGGTTTTATTTTACTATGCAAAAAATAAAATGCATAATAAAAGCTCACAGGAAAAAGCACAACATCAGTTATTAATATTTTGTTAGTTTTTCTCTTGTTTTTTGCACGTGTCCATAATTTCTTTGTATAACAGCCCGGCTAAAAAATTATGTCCATGCTATTTGACTTGTTATATTGCATTATTATATATATATACAATATATATATATATATATATATAGAGAGAGAGAGAGAGAGAAAGAGAGAGAAAGCTTTTGATTTATATGAAGTTTTTCATAGTTCATTATAATTTAGATGAGGTTAAACATATTCTGTGCTTGACTATCTGTCTTAAAATATATCTGTCTCATATAAAGTGGTAGTTCACTATATAAAGGAGATAATAAGCATAATTTTACAGATGATTTCTGATGTTGAGCTTTGAAAGGTTTCTCAGCAAGGTCAAATGAAGACACTCCATCACACTAATGATGTTTAAATAGACCGGCCCTTTTCATGCTCATTTGTAATGCATATTTATAGATTAGCATACAAGATGAAAATGAAAACTACAAGACATTATTTAGAGAAGTAGGAGAGGACAAGTGAACTAGACGTTTCTAACACCAACTCAGGCAGTTTTTGGATTATGGGTCAATCTCACGATTTATATATATTTAAATATAAATATAAAGTTTTTATGTTATATTAAATATAGCAATATAACATGCCAAATTGCACGGACATAATTTTTTAGCCATTGTTCCCTTCCAAAAGCTACAATCGATGCTGCGCTGCTTAGCGTATTGGGAACGTCTTTAATCGAGACCAGCTGTGAATACAGTGTGTAAAGACGTCGATAGAATCGACCAGGAGGTAATATAGCCTCAGTCGGTGACGTCATCGGCGCGCACCCGCGACGCGAGGCTATAAATAGATGAGCCACAGGTGCATCATCAAGATCTTTTTTCTTCAGATCACTCTGTGCATGTGTGTGTCAAAACTCTATCTCTCTCATTATCTGTCTCAGATCTTTGTTAGGAGTTAGTTTTCAACTGGCAGTGTGCAGAAAATTCTCATTTCTCAACCTTTTTCTCTGAAAGTCTGTTAAAAGAGTTTAAAAAGCAAAAAAAGAGTAGAAATGAGTCAACAGCAGAATAAGCGTTGTGTTCCTCCATGCTCCCGTCCCATGTCTGAGCTGGATACACACGAGTATTGCTTTGTTTGTTTGGGGGAAGAGCACGCGGTTCTGGCTTTAGAGAAAGGCGAGTGCGAGCATTGTGAAATGTTCACGGTAAAAATGCTGCGCTCTCGTCTGAACTATTTCCAGACCGCACCCACATTACCATCGTGGGGCTCTCGCATGGATTTGTGTGATGAGCAAGAGATGGGTCTGTCCCTTTCGTTTGCTGCATCACCAGATCCACACGCCCCCTCGCGTGATCCCGAAGCGCATTCCGGTGCTTCTTCGGCTCGCGCGGGGGACGATGATTTGTCTCTTGGGTCTGAGGACTATGAGCGGCCGTCTTCTGAGCATTCCTCTCGCGAAAATAAATCTGTCGAGGAACTGCTCGAAGTGGTCACTCGCGCGGTGGCCAGGTTGCAGCTTGACTGGCCACGCGATCAAGAGACCCCCAAACAGTCTAAGCTAGGGGATAGGTTTCTGTCCGGTGGCAGGGGGGAGGGACCAAAACATCAGTCTCTCCCCTTTTTCGAGGACCTCCATGACGAGCTGTCTAAGTCATGGAGTAAACCATATACTTCCTGTATCTTTCTGCCCTCGACGTCGGCTTTTTCAACTATCGTGGGTGCAAAGGCACGGGGGTATGCGGAGATGCCGCAGGTTGAAGAGACGCTCGCGAGCTATCTCTCACCTGCTTCGGCATCTTCCATTAAGAGACCTACCCTCCCCACGAAACCATGTAAAATTACATCAGCATTAGTGGGTAAAGCTTATCAAGCTGCAGGTCAGGCTGGTGCTGCGCTGCACACTATGGCAGTGCTTCAGGCGTACCAGGCTGACCTATTGAAGGATTTGAGTGCGGGCAGCACTATAGATGAGGAGTCTTTCTCGGAGCTGCGGAGAGCCACAGATCTGTCTCTTCGTGCGACTAAGCAAACGGCCCGTGCCATCGGTCGTTCAATGTCTGCTTTGTTCAGCACGGAGAGGCACCTGTGGCTTAATCTAACAGGAATTAAAGATAAAGACCGGGTGTTCCTGTTAGATTCCCCAGTCTCACCCTCTGGTCTATTCGGCGACTCTGTCAACACAGTCGTCAGCAGATTCAGAGAGGTTAAAAAACACGAGGAAGCTTTTATTCAATTTCTTCCTCGCCGCACTCATGGGGAGGGGCCATCGGCCACCCAACCTCTCTCCGGTCCTTCAAAAGCCCGGGAGGTGAAAAAGCAGAGCGTGGCGAGCCGTGCTCCCCCTAATAAGAACTGGAGACAGGCTCGTCAGGCTCAGCAACCTCCCAAGCCAGACCTCAGGACTATTATCAATAAGAAGAGGAAGTCCTGATGGTCTGGCGCCCGGTCTGGTGGGGGTAGCCCCCCGCGGGATGGGGCGCATACTGCCAAAAACAGAAGTAGTCAATCAGATCTGGACCAGATTTTACAAAGCGGAAGTGGACCTCTTCACCTCCCATCAGACAGCGCAATGTCCCCTCTACTTCTCTCTGAGTCACCCAGTCCCCCTGGGTCTGGATGCGATGGCGCACACATGGCCCAAAATGCGCCTGTATGCTTTTCCTCCAGTGTCTCTGCTCCCGGGAGTCCTAGCCAGAGTTCGTCAGCAAGGGTCTTGCCTCTTACTGATTGCACCACATTGGCCGAACAGAGTATGGTTTTCAGAGATAATGTCTCTCCACAACGGCTTGCCATGGGCGATTCTGGAGAGGAGGGACCTTCTGTCTCAGGCGCAGGACACGATATTCCACCCCAGGCCCGACCTGTGGAACCTACATGTTTGGCCCCTGATGGGTACCAACTGAGGGACAATGGGCTTTCGCCTGACGTTATTGAGACCATTTTGAGTGCTAGGGCCTCCTCCACAAGAAAGAGTTATGTCAATAAATGGGGCGTCTTTGAAAGGTGGTGCACAGCACATAATGCAGATCCGGTCAACTGCCAGATTGCTTCAGTTCTGGACTTTCTGCAAGAAAAGTTGTCAGCAGGCACATGCCCCTCCACGCTCAGGGTTTATGTGGCCGCTCTTTCGGCTTGCCATGCCTTGGTGGACGGGGTGCCACTCGGGAAGCATCCTCTGCTTGCTCGCTTCATTCGTGGGGCCAAGAGATTGAGGCCTTCTGTAAGAACCAAGATCCCTTCTTGGGACTTAGCTATAGTCCTTGAGGGTCTGGTTGAGACCCGCTTTGAACCTCTAGAGTCAGCGTCTGATAAACTTCTGACCTTAAAGATGGTTTTTCTTATGGCTATTACTTCTCTAAAAAGAATCGGGGATATGCAGGCTCTGTCAATATCGCCATCCTGCTTAGACTTTGCCCCAGGAATGGTGAAAGTGATTTTGCATCCTCATCCTGATTACCTGCCTAAGGTACCATTCTCGGCTGTACATCCGGTCACTCTAGAGACCTTCTGTCCTCCCCCGTTCACAACACCGGAGCAGGAAAGATCTCACAAACTGTGTCCAGTCCGTGCTCTTCAGGCTTACGTCCACCGCACTAGCCAGTGGCGTAAGTCAGAGCAACTATTCGTTTGTTATCGGGGCAGCAACAGGGGTGCTGCCGCAAATAAACAGACCATGTCACATTGGGTCAGGGATGCGATTGCTCTTGCCTATGAGGCGCGCGGCCAAGTTTCGCCAACGGGTCTAAGGGTTCACTCCACCAGAGGGGTCGCCTCCACTGCTGCTTTGGCAAGGGGTGCCCCCTTACAACATGTTTGTGATGCGGCAGGCTGGTCCTCTCCGCACACATTCATAAGATTTTATAGTTTGAATGTTCATGCCACTCTGGGCTCTCATGTCCTTGAGTCGACTTCATAAGCTAATGTCTAGGGCCTTCTTGCATTCTTGTGAGCACACCTGCACAACCGTAGGGGTCCAGACACCTTCAAGCACGGCGGCGTGGGTATTCTCGTTCCCAATGCGCTAAGCAGCGCAGCATCGATTGTAGCTTTTGAAAGGGAACGATTCGGGTTACTTGACTGTAACCCTGTTCCCTGAAAAAGCGGAACGAGATACTGCGCTACCTTGCCGTGCTGATGATGTCACAGGACTGATCTTCAGAAAAAATAATCTTGATGATGCACCTGTGGCTCATCTATTTATAGCCTCGCGTCGCGGGTGCGCGCCGATGACGTCACCAACCGAGGCTATATTACCTCCAGGTCGATTCTATCGACGTGTTTACACACTATATTCACAGCTGGTCACGATTAAAGACGTTCCCAATGCGCTAAGCAGCGCAGCATCTCGTTCCGCTTTATCAGGGAACAGGGTTACAGTCAAGTAACCCGAATCGTTATACAAAGTAAATATGGAGACATTACAAAAAACATGAGAAAACCAACGAAATATTAAAAAGGGATGTTTGCTTTTTCCTGTGAGCTTTTTTGTATTTTTCTGTGCATTTAATTTTTTGCATAGTAAAATAAAACCTGTAGCTGTAGTTTGCCTTTTTGTCAAATAATTTTGCCAGATAAATATCGTAACCAAGTTTAGTGTTTTGGTCTTCCCTCATGTTTAAAATATATATATATATATAATATATATATATATATATTTTTTTTTTCTTATGTTTTGATGGTTGGAGAATATATATATTATATTATATACATTTACCCCATTTTGTAATGCAAAAACATTTAAAATATTATATAAATAGCAATGTATTTTTGTAAAGTTATGTAATTTTAGTATTTCTTTTAATGAATTTAAGTTTTCTTTAGAGTATTACAGAATGTGTTTTTTCCCCCATTATTATTATTATTATTATTATTGCATTACAGTAATGAGAATTTGGGTTTGAATGCACTTAATTTCACAAAATGATCACAAATTGCAATGCAAAAGATCTTGATGGTAAATAGTTAAATAGCTTTAAACAAAATATAATAATAATTTTTTTGTCGTAGTTTTGAGGTGAAATATTAACCCGTCTTTTCTTTGTGAAATTGACCCATATATCGGTCAAGAGGTGAGATTATGACTGAATGAATCATTAATCCAGATTAATGCAGGGAATCATGATGTCTGACGTTTTGGAAGGGAAAGTCTCTACATAATAAATGATTTCACGAGTGTCAGTAATTAATGTGCACTTGATCTGATATGGAGGCTGTAGTGACTTCAAATAAAAAATGAGGGGATAACGAGCCGCCTGATTATTATGACTCATGCAAAATATGCAGATTACAGTGAGAAAGATTGCAGATCAGCAGACAGACGCTTCTGCCAGATTGTACGTTTTCAGTAAAGAGTGTTAAAAATAATGTGTATCGTGGAGAAAAAAGCGGATATGTCCAAAAAAATGCAATATGGGCTTCAAAAACGCTCATTAGATTTGACTTGTTCCAAAAGAGGCTGTTCGTTTGTGCTCTGAAAAAAGTGAAAGTGAAATTTAAAGCTCGTTTCATGTGTTTCCGCCTCGAGCGAGAAAAGTTGCAAGCTCTTCCATTCAAAGTCTTGTCACACAGATAAGCGTGAGATAGTGGGACTCGCACAGCTACAGGCACACACACACTGACAGTGATGCGAGAAAAGCAAAGAGTGCCAGACAGAGAAGGAGACGAGTGGAGAACGGATGAGACAGTGTGTGTGTGTGTGTGTGTGTGTGCGGATCACTGAGTCGAGCGGGAGACGCTCAATTCCTCTGTGTTTCGCCTGTGTATCAGAGCATCTGAAGCTTGGATACCTGTGTGTGTGTGTGTGTGTGTGTGTCCTCACTGATCTACAGATGTGGAACATGGGGGTCATGGAATTGCAGAGGATGTGGTTGCTAGGATACTGTTGCCGGGATGCCTTTGTCTGGTGGGGCGGATTGCTCTGATGCTGATGTCTATAGAAGTAGCCTTAACTGTGAGGTCACATCTCACACACACACACACTCACACACACACACACACTAACCCGACCTCCCTAAACCTACCCATCACACACACACACACACACACACACACACACACACACACACACTAACCCGACCCCTAAAGCCTGTTTTATGCTTCTGCGTCGAATCGACGGCGTACCCCCGCAGACCCCTCTGCGTCGCCGCGAACCCCTCCGCCGTAGCTCGACGTGCACCTCCAAAAAATTGTAACTATGCGTCGAGGCGACGCAGACCACAAGGGCTGTGATTGGTCAGATGCACCGCGATGCAACTCAACCTGACGCAGAACCATAAAACGGCCACGACGCCGTAGGAGTGACGGCGTAGCTACGCCGTGGAGTTGACGCAGAAGCATAATGAGGCCTTAAACCTACCCAACACACACACACACACACACACACACTCAAATGCACATTAATGCACAATCTGACGTACTGCTATTTTAGGCATTTTTTCTATTTAGCTTTATTTTTAAGTTTAAGTTTTAGTAATTTTATGTGCTTTTATGTGTCATTTTATTTTATTTTTAAAAAATATTTCTATTTAGCTGTATTTTTGTTTTCATAAATTTAGTAACTTTATGTACTTTTGTCATTTTTATTAGTTTTTTTATTTTTCTATTTGGCTTTATTTTTTATAATTTAGTAATTTTATGTGCTTTTGCACATCTTTTTAAAAATATTTCTATTTAGCTTTATTTTTGTTTTTATATTTTAATAATTTCATGTGTTTTTGTAATTTGTATTAGTTTTTAATATTTCTATTTAGCTCTATTTTTTATTCGTATTTAACTTAAGCTTTCAGTTAGTTGCCAAGGCAACATTTCTAATTTTTATTTATATTTTTTTATTTGAAATATCTCATTTAATATTCATATTTCATTGTATATAGTTTTATTTCAATTGCTGAAACGTTTAATAGTTTTAGTTGTAGTTAACAATAACAACACTACAGCTAGATGCATTGGTTTGTACGACACAATATTAGAGAGAATAATCATATTATAATCATTAATCATGCGAAATAGTGCAGTCTATATGAAGCCCCCGAGAGACACGACTCATGTTGCTGAAAACATGATACTCTATAAGCATAAAACCACAACCTGCAAATATTGGGCACTTATTTTTATACTTTTGAGTATTGAATGAAAAGTATGTTTGTAACAGTTCAAACAAACCCTGAAATGTGAGGTCTGCTCCTTCATTAGCCAGTTTTAAATCGGGTCTTAAATCTTATTTGTTCTCTCTGGCTTTTGATTAGATTAGATTAGTTAAAGGTTTTTATTTTAACTTTTTATTGTATTTTGTTTAATGCTGCATGGTTTCTTTTTATGGTTTCTTTTTTATATGCTCAATGTTTTTTTGTACAGCACTTTGGTGCAACTCTGATGCTTTTAAATGTGCTATAGAAATACATATTTACTTCACTTGACTTGACTATGTTTGTAATCGACATTTTGATAATGAGTTGTTGCACTGCATTATGGGATTGCTTCCTTCACAAAGGACACATGTGAATCTGCGTTAAAAGCTCGACTGAAAAAAGGTTTAGAGGCAGTGGCGTAATAATGTTGCATGCTGGGATCTTTGTGTCAAGAGCGTCTAGTTAGGCAGCTTTGCTAAGTTTCGGAAAAGACATGAAAGTTTCTTTGTGAACGAAAGCCGCAGGAAGTGTTTGCAGTTTTTATGTGTGTGTGTTTACATAATCAGCTCGTTTTTGAAAACCTGAAAGCTGAGAGCGTGATTCACTTAAACAGGCGCTTATGAAATCTATTATTTTGTGGAAATAAGACTCAATCAGGGCAGTTTTTAGTCAGCACACACACACACACACACTCATTCTCACACACACACACACACACACACAAACACACACACGCACACACACGCACACACACACACAGACACACACACACACACACACACTCATTCTCACACACACACACACACACACACGCACACACGCGCACACACACACACACACACACACACACACACACACACATACACACACACTCATTCTCACACACACACACACACACACTCATTCTCACACACACACACACACACACACACACACACACACGCGCACACACACACACACACACACACAATTGCACACACACATGCACCCACACACTCATTCTCACTCTCTCTCTCTCTCTCTCACACACACACACACACACACACACACTTGCACACACACATGCACCCACACACTCATTCTCACTCTCTCTCACACACACACACACACACACACACACACCTTCCCTTCATATTTTGACACTTCCATCTCTCCAGATGCATTTCAAGGTCGGATCACTCAAAATGTTGGATTTCCTTTCATATTTTTGTGTGTGTGCGTGTGTGTGTGTGTGTGTGTGTGTGTGTGTGTGTGTTTGAAATAATGGAGCAGGTGGTTTGGTTTGTTTGAGATGTGTGAATCCATGAGATGGGGGAAGGGTGTTAACGTCTCAATTGTGTGTGTGTGTGTGTGTGTGTGTGTGTGTGTGTGTGTGTGTGTGTGTGTGTGTGTGTGTGTGTGTGTGTGTGTGTGTGTGTGAATGACAGAAGGTTCCAGCGAGTCTGTGGGGGAATAATTTTACAATGCTTGGAATGTTCGGAATTCTGTATGTAGTGAACCATAAGAAATCAATGTGTGTGTGTGTGTGTGTGCGTGTGTGTGTATGTATGTGTGAGAGTGTGTGTGAATGCAGGACTGCAGACCATGATTTCTTGACCAATAAGACTTGACCAACAAGTAAAACCCAAATAGCCCCAAATTTAGTGCTGGGCAACGATTAATCGCATCCAAAATAAAAGTTTGTGTTTACATAATATGTGTGTGTGTGTGTGTACTGTGTATAATTATTTTGTATATAAATACACACACACACACGCATGTATATATTTAAGAAAAATGTGTTATATATAAATTATATTATTTATATATACTATAAATTATGAATAAATATATATATATACAGTATATACATGCAAATATTTCTTAAATATATACATGCATATGTGTGTATTTATATATACAAAATATGTATACACAGTACACACATATATATTATGTAAACTTTTATTTTGGATGCGATTAATCGTGATTAACCGTTGCCCAGCACTAGCACTAAACTAAGAGAGGGATGGATGGATGGATAGAGCTGAATGTATTAAACATCAGTGTGTTACTCGTCTGTAACTCGTGTTTGTTCTTCAGACATGAAAGATTCCTCAAATCATGTAAGTGCTGATCACCAGGTTAATTGCACCAGGGTAAAGCAAGTCATTTGAACATTTATTAATCATGTCAAATTCACAGTAATCATCATATCATCATTCCCATGATAACCTGAACTTTCCATGTTCTGTTCACACAGGATCTGTCGTTGTAAACGTAGTCTAGACGTTTAAAACAGCTGTACGGCTGATGAATCTTTGCAAAATGTCACGTATGCCAAAAATGGCTTGTGGCCTTTAAAAGTTCATTCTCAAAGCTCTGTAAGAAAAAGACAACCGGAGAACAGACTCAGTCTTTCTGTGAGAGATAGAGGAATGAAAGAGCCATTTGCACCTCAGGACGTGGAACAACTGCAGCGTGTGTGTGTGTGTGCGCATGTGTGTTTCATATTTTTAGTGGCCTTTTAGCCCTCAAAATATGATCGAAATGCTTATTTGGACAGTTGTGTTTTCCGGACAGATGCTCAAAGCAGGAGCCCCTTGATAAGCGCTATTTTCAGACCTCAAATGCCACGTTTGCAGCCAGACGTTTCAAACATTTGTCTCCAGTCCAACACATGAGCATTTAACTAGGAGTTGCATGTGTTATTTTGCTGTATGGACATTTCTGTATGATTTCATATCCAGCACACTAATAATTTGGTGTATAGGATTCACTTTGAAACAATTTGCACTTGGAAATTGCTAGTAAATGTCACAAATAACATTGAATTAAATGCACATTTTTAAAGTAGGAAAGACTGCAACAGTATTTTCTTGTAAAATGTAGTCCAGTAATCTTTGTTTTATTCACAACTTCGAAAATATCTTTTTTTACAGTGCAATATTATGTATAAACATACTGAGGTTGACATTAAGGCCCTTATAAACTCACACGGACAAGTTATTTTCCTTTCTTTGCTTAGGGATAGTGTTTAAACGGATCACAAAACTCATGGTTCAGATCAAATTACAGTTTCTGAGTCATGGATCGGATAATATTTCGGATCAGCAAGAAAAATAAATAAATGGCGGGAAAGTAAAAAATAAGAACAAATAGACTATAAGCATTAATTAAATACAATATAACAAAGTTACAAATGAAGTAACGTAATAGTATTCAGGTAAAAACATGTAATAATTAGGCCTGAATGTAAAATAACACTATAGTGCTCTGTTTTGTTGTTTGATTAACAATAATGGCACAGACTGCAGCAGATATTTATAGGCTGCTGTCACTTTAAGAGCGAATGCACGGATCCAATATACTGATACACGTCAGATTTCTTTCTCAACTGTTTACATTCACTTAAGACATAATCGACTGTGTTTACGAGAATACTTGTCGAGACGCCGGGGCGGGCAATCTGACGATTTTATATCGTGATCAATCTTAAAGACGTCCACAATCTACTTTTCAAGCGAATCGTAGAGATCGTGATCTTTTATGTGCTCGTAATAATGTTAAATATACAGCCATGACTGCCTACTAGATGGCTCTGCTGAATGGCCGAATCTATCATGTGTCTCTTTCATGCATCTTTCATGTGTGGTAACGCAAGTTCAACAGCATCGACTCAGCCGATCTCGTTCTCCCATGACTTTGCTTTTACGCACCCCAAATAATCTTGTCCTCTGAGATTTGAAGCTCCTGACAGAAGCCAGCTTGTTAGAATACTGTAACAAAACTTTCTGGAAATGTGCGCATTAATTACTTCTCGCTGCATCCGTTGGGATTACTGATTGACTTTCAAGTAATCCCACACACACATTGTCTCTCTGATAAGAAGAGATTCACCACGGCCCGAGAAACACCCAGTCCTGAGGGAGGCTCATCTTTATCAGCTATTTTGATTTTATATGTTATTTCTCCATCTTGGCATTGCATTGGTCTGCAGACACTCCTACAACTGAGACACTGCAATGCATTTTTTCCTTTCTGTTTACTTTATATACTGTCATTCTAGTTTTCAATCAGTGTGTGTTTTTCAATAGCTGATACTGGGTATATCGATGGCTGATATAATGCTGATACATTTGGACTTCCTTTCTTATTCAGTACATTTATAACATTTTATGATCATGTTTATCTTGTGCATCGATGCATCAATATTGTTTGTGCCAAGAGTCACATGATCAACAGCCCCTTTTACACAATAATCCCAGTAAATTACCGTAAAATTATCAGAATGACTTACACATAAAAGTACACATATATGCTGTACACACAAGCAACGACGTTCTGGTTTTTTACCATTAAGAGACATACATTATAAATTCACACATCAGAACCAAAATATTTTGTCCATAAACGCCTCTTTTCCGTTCAGTGACACATAAAAATATGCTTATACAATGTTCAGAATAATGACGAAAGAGGCGTTCTGTACTGTAACGTAGTCTCTCACAGCCAGATCTATATAGTCTCAAGTATATATACTTTATAAGCAAACTATTATAATTTTAATAGCCTCATCTGTTGCCATGATGCCGGTGAATCTCAGAGTGGCTGCAAACATCCACATCGCTGATCAGATGCTTTCTGAACTGCTGTTTCTCAACGCTGTCATGCTGTTGTGTTTATTTTGTTATTGAGAGGAAATCACGCAGAACATATTTACATATTCATATAAACGTCGCTCTCAGCCGTGAACGGCGTCTGGATGTTCGTTAACAGTATCGCTGCAGTATTTCAAACTTTTTTGATTGGATTTGATTGAAGTTTATTTCGAGCAAAAAAAGAAAATATATATATACTAACACAATATACATAGAAAAAATGTAACAGTTTATCTCCCATATGTGTATATATATATATATATATATATATATATATATACATACATGTACATTACAAGTAATAACTATACACATACATGGGCTATACACATATATATATATATGTATATGTACATAAAATACACATACATACATATATACACATTACAGTTGTGATACACATATCCACATACTGTACATTATTTACACATAGGCTACTTGCTCGAAAGGGAGTGGAAAGAAGTAGAACTTATTTACTTAGAACTTAGAAGGGTTTCTGAATTCTACATAGAGCTTCTTTAAAGGGATAGTTCACCTTCTGTGTTTTACGTCACACGCATCACACACATGACCAGCGTCGGCCAATAGTGAGCCTGCGTGTGACGTACAACACAGAAGCGCTGCGCTGTTAAACTACGTGAACTCACTCGAGGCCCACAGAGAAAGAAATTAATAGTTGAAATAAAGTAGTTATTTTTGTTTTTTGCGCACAAAAAGTATTCTCATCACTTGATAATCTTAAGATTGAGCCACTGTAGTCACTTGGACTATTTTAACGATGTCTTTAATAACTTTTCGGGGCTGGCAAGTTTCAATCCCTTAAGAAGCCTATGGAGGAGTGATCCAGCTCTCAGATTTAATCAAAAATATCTTAATTCGTGTTCCGAAGATGAACGAAGGTCTTACGGGGTTGAAACAAACATGAGGGTGAGTAATTACTGACAGAATTTTCATTTTTGGGTGAACTATCCCTTTAAATGAAAATAAATATCATGCGTTAACACATTTGTACCCCACTTTGTGTGTATGTATTTGTGAAACATTTTAATTATACAAAAGAGATACAATTTGCTGAAACTAAATTAAACTAAACTAAAAACATTTATTTTACACAATATTTGCTCGAAATTCAAAAAAGATGTGAAGATAGAAAAGGTGCGAAATCCACTGACAAATTCTGACACAACTAAAACTTCTGGCTGATCCTGATAATAATATTAAATATTATATGCACATACAGTCAGCCAGTCATTATTGCATAACAAACCCCTAAAGAAGTGACCTAAGTCCCCTTCTGATGATCCTGCTGGTTTATTTCAGATAGTTATTGACTGCTTGTGCACTATATTAACCATCAACCACTCTTGTTTTACCAGATATCTCCACCAGCCACTGAAAAACCCTCAACGGTCGTGATTCAGATTCAGTCTGTTCACTTCAGTCACACACACAGTTTTCTCCAGGTTTCAGCTTGTGTGAAGGTCAGGATGAATGCAGAGCTACTGCGACACATAGGCTATCCGATGAATCTGAGGCGCTGAGAGATCCAGAGGAGCGAATAGATGTAGTTTTATTAGGATAAATGATGATCAGTAGCTCGAGGCGTCAGATTATGTCTCTGGAAAAGAGCTGAGAGAAACGCTCAACCCACAATAACACATCATTCTCATTTTGACCTTGTTAATGCGTTTTTTTAAATGTCAATTTTTTTAAATATATTTTCAAACATGCACAAGACTATAGTAATAATAATAATTTAAAGTTATAACATTAATTAAATTAAATACACATCTATAGCAAAGTTATTGTTTTTTGCATGTATGTTTTCTTTAATTTACAAGTTTAGCGATAATCATAAACTACACTGTAAACAATGATTTTTAATAGTAATAATAATAATTAAATTAAACTAAATACACCTGTCTATAGCAAAGTTATTGTTTTATATATTTTTCCTTTAATTTAGAGACAATATCATTTTATCAATAAGCACAAACTACACTGTTAAAATTATTTTTCAGAATTTTTAAAACAAAGATTACTGGAGTACATTTTACAAGAAAATAATATTTCAGTCTTTAATGCACATTTTTTAAATATATATTTTCAAACATGCACAAGATAATAGCCTAATTAATTAAATTAAACTAAATATACATACCAAAGTTAATGTTTTCATATATATATATATATATATATATATATATATATATACATTTTCTATAATTTGCAAGTTTATCAATAAGCATAAACTACACTGTAAAAAATTATTTTTTTAGAGTTGTTGTTAAAATAAAGATTATTGGATTAATATTATTTCAGTTTCAAAATTTCAAAATTCAATATGTTATATACTTGCTGTTTATTTTTGAGTGAAAATTGTAAATTCTACTCGACATTTTTAACGTAATATTTTGTTTTATTCAGTTGAATCCCAGATTTGACGTCCTGATGTGGGTGAACAAAATCTTCAGGTTTATTATTAGCACCTCCTTTCTGAACCATTTTCTGTAAACTATTATTTTTTAAATAATTTTGTCCGTATTTTGTGACCTATTTGTGCAAAATGTCTTAGTAGTTGGGCTCTGACCTCACTGGATTCTCTTTGATCTTGATCTATAAATAGATTTTACTTCATGAGTTGGGGACAGAGATCGCTCCATTAATTCTGTTTGAAATTAGATGTCAGTGTCCGTTCTACTAATTGACTTTTACGGCGACAGGCCTGATTGACTCATCACTCTCTTCCTCTTTTATCCGCTTCTCTTTCATCCTGTCTTTTTCACCTTTGGCTGAACATAAACGGAAAACACCTTCACAGAAACACCATGCGTCGTGCTCAAAAGAGAAATGTGCAGCTTGGATTTTTGCTAAAGCACTAAGATGAATTATTCAGGAAAAATGTTTGTCATTTGCATTGTAAAGTTAAATCTAAATTGTGCTTTTGTAGAGAAACTGTCTCGTGGGTGTTGTTTACTTCATGTAAACCGTTATAGATAGTTACGTCACATATCAGAAAAACAACATTTTCCAAAGAAAATATGGGTGCTGGCTGCTATAGGCCATTGCTATGCGGCATTTACTAGGATATTCTGGGTGGTTGCTAGGATGTTGCTATTTGTTTAGTAGGGATTACTGGGTGGTTGCTACAATGTTGCTGTATGGTTTCTAGGATATTCTGGGTGGTTGCTTGCTTGAATGTTGCTATGCAGTTACAAAGAGTCGTTGCTATGAGGTTACTAGTGAATTCTGGGTAGTTTCTAGGGTGTTGCTATGCGGTTGCCAAAGGTGTTCTGGCAGGGTGCTAGAATATTGCTATACAGTTACAAGGGAATTCTGGGTCGTTGCTAGGGCGTTGCTGTGTGGTTACTAGGGATTATTGGGTGGTTACTACAATCTTGCTGTATGGTTTCTATGATATTCTAGATTGTTACTAGGATGTTGCTATGCAGTTACTAGGGATTTCTGGGTTGGTGCTTGGATGGTGCTTTGAGGTTACTATAGGGAATTCTGGGTGGTTGCTAGGGCGTTGCTACGCAGTTACTAAAGTGTTCTGGGTTGGTGCTAATATGCTCCTATGCAGTTACTAGGGATTTCTAGGTGGGTGCTTGGATGCTGCTTTGAGGTTACTATAGGGAATTCTGGGTGGTTGCTAGGATGTTGCTATTTATTTTGTTTCTAGTATATTCTGGGTGGTTGCTAGGGTGTTGCTATGCAGTTCCTGTGGTATTCTGGGTGGTTGCTTGGATGTTGCTATGTTGTTACTAGGATATTCTGGGGTGGATGCTAAGGCATTGCTAGGTGGCTACTAGGGATTACTGTGTGTTTGCTACAACATTGCTGCATGGTTTCTAGAATATTCTAGATTGTTGCTAGGGCGTTGCTATGCAGTTAGTAGCGATTTCTAGTTTTTTTTTAGGGCATTATTAGGTGGTTGCTAGACGGTTGCTCACAAATATCATTCATGTCTGTTGCACAAGCATTTAATGCTTAGTGTGAGCAGTCAGTTCAAATCCATAACCATGAGAATGAGCTGTAGTGATGCTTGACTCGAGCGAACACCATTAATAACAGTGTACAGTCTTTAAAATGAGGTTTGTGGCCAAGGTGACGCGTGTTAGTGAAGAACATGGAGAATTATGGGTCTAATACCAGCATCCGTCTCACTTCACTGAGGATCTGTCTCTCTCTCTCTCTCTGTTCTTTCTCTCTTTTCCTGTAAAGAACAACAGTCGTGTTGCAGAGATGTAAAAATCCCTTGTATCACCTACACAGAGAAATTAATTTTTATCTATACCGTATAAACCTTTCAAGGTTTGCCACAAGGCTCTTAACTCATGATTCTGTAGAAGACTGAAGTCACAAGTCAGTGTTTAACTCTTTCTCCTGTTATCAGATGAACTCTCATTGTCATTTGCGGAGCGTTTTCGTGACGTTAAATCCCTGTGCTCTGGTTTATCTGTATGATGAAGGACAGATGAGGATATCTCTATAGAATCGGTGAGAGAGGTAAAGGGCATGTCGTAGAAAGGAAAATAGATAGAAAGGAGCTGGAGAGGTTAATAGACTGATGAGAAGATGGTCACCGTGTGACCTTTGACCTTCTGCACTGCAAAAAAAGTGTTCTTCCTCAGTATTTTTGTGTTGTTTTCCAGTACAAATTTCTAAAAACATTCTTAAATCAAGATACATTCACTTGAGATGGAAAATGACTTAAGATATTAAGTAGAGATACACAGATATCGGCCAATAATTGGTATCGGCTGATAAAAGCTATTATTTTCACTATTGTTTAAAAACAGCCGATGATCAGGGCCGAAGAAAATGTCTTTCATGTTGATTTTAGGGCAAGTTAACGAGACAATAACAGTAAAAAATTTATTTTGCGATTTTAAAAATGCTCTTTTTGACCCTATGAGTCACCCGTAGTTCAAGTCAGGGTTGCTCCGCGGTTTCCCCTATACTAAACATTATTAGTGAACAATGTCACTTAACGTTGCATTTACCTCAGAAACAGTTCATTAGTTATAAAAACACTAGAGAGGAGCTTATTTACTGTTAATCATATATGTATTTGAATGAATTTGCCATGAAGACAAGTGTTAAAAGTGTTCAAACTAACGTACAGTTGTAAACAAACATTTCAGTTTTTATTTGAGTGTAATTATTATAGGCATATCTGAAAATAAATAGCAGTTTAATAAAATATCTCTGTTGTTAATTGCAACCTCTAATATATAGTGTACCAAATGAGAGGGTTCCCTTTATAGTTTGCAGCATTATTTGGGAAAGATTTTTTTTTCCTCAAGAAAAATCAAACTTTCTGCATCAGCCGATATCATTCTGAATAATTGGTATCGGCAGAGAAATTTAGTATCAGTGCATCTCTAATATTCAGTCTTGTTTACTGAAAAATTTATTAAAATTAAGTGACTTTATGCTTAAAATATTTTTGCCAATGGAGTAAGAAAAATGTCTTTTAATCTTTTACCCCCTTTGGATTAAGATTATTTTTCTGACCCCATCGGCAGATTTGTTTTGTTGTTGCTTAAACTCACTTAATTTTGATCAATTTTTTCAGGCAACAAGACTTAATATCTCAAATATATGTTGATGTCTCTAAATGTATGTTGATTTAAGAATTCTTTGTACTACAACTGAAAAACAAGACAAAAATACATCATTTTTTGCAGTCTGTCTCAGCAATACTTTGATGCAGCTGCATCTGGACTGAAGGACAAAGCGTTCGAGTCATTTTTGAGAACACAAAACAGGATTTTTATACTCTGTTGAAATAAGTGTAATCATACGGCACCGTTCTGATCTTAATAATTGTGTGTTATCTGTCTCAGTTGTAGTTCTGCATTATACACACACTGGCTCTCTTGACCGCTCGGTGAATGACAGCAGTGTGTTTGATTGACAGCTTTAAATCCCACTGCATGATGAGTGGCACCTTGTAAAGGGCGTCTTTGTAAAGCGCTCA
Organism: Gila robusta; assembly: GCA_030770095.1. Classification (NCBI taxonomy): domain Eukaryota; kingdom Metazoa; phylum Chordata; class Actinopteri; order Cypriniformes; family Leuciscidae; genus Gila; species Gila robusta. The sequence goes on from JAVALU010002406.1 coordinate 48,092, forward strand.
GTAATTGCGGTTGTTAACGGCACTGCAGCAGAAAGCCTTCAATCAATAGCAGTGCATCTGTTCGACTCCACCCGTAAGATCACAATCATCAAACCATTACGTTGAGAGGGTTTAAACAATCACTAATGTTACCTTTCAATAAACTCCAGGCTGCACGGCAAAAAACGTCGTCCTCAGTATTTTTCTCTTCTTAAATCAAGATACATTTACTTGAGAAGCAAAATGAAGTGAGTTAATGCTTAAAACAAGATTTTTATTTAGGAAAACAAGATTTTTTTCTTAAATAGCCAATGTGTCCCACAATGCAATGTGCTTTAAATTTCCACTGATGAATGAGATCATGTTCAACATCTCTTTCTTGATTATTTCATTGAACTGTCAGACATTAGAAAACTTCAACACCATAAATTGATTAAAAAAGCAAACATACTGTTCAATTGATTTGTAAGATTTTTTATGTTTTTGTAAGATGTCTCTTCTGCTCACCAAGGCTGCATTTATTTGATCAAAAATACAGTAAAAATATTGTAAAAAATATTATTACCATTTAAAATAGCTGTTTTCTATGTGAATATAATGCAAAATGTAATTTATTCCTGTGATCAAAGCTGAATTTTCAGCATCATTACTCCAGTCTTCAGTGTCACATGATGATTTGATGCTCGAGAAACATTTATGATTATTATCAATGTTAAAAAACAGTCATGTTTTTGTGGAAACAGTGATGCATTTTATTTTTCAGGATTCTTTGATGAATAGAAAGTTCAAAAGAACAGCATTTATTTGTATCTTTTGTAACATTGTACATGTCTTTACGGTCTCTTTTGATCAATTTAATGCATTCTTGATGAATAAAAGTATTTCATTAAAAATCTTACTAACCCAAACATTTGAACTTAAGTGTATTTCTGGGAACTAAATCTACTGTTAAAACATTTATCTGCGTTACAAGTAATGCGAGCTACATAATCAGATTACATTTTCAAGTAAGTAGTAAAGTAACATTACAATTAAATTTAGTTCTGAGTATCTGAGTTATTTTTTTAAATAAGTAACGCAAGTTACCCTTAAGTTTCCCCATGTATTGACTGACAGCTCTCCTGTCCTCATGTTGAGAGAAATCATGAGTAAATGCAGAGGCGTTGTGTGGAAACATGATGGTTATTATTATAGTTCTAGACTAAATGTGAGCATTACTCATCTCACTTGCATAAAAAACAGATTCAGTATCCCTCAAAATGAATAAAAACAGTGAAATGCAAACTCAGAACAAGCTATAATGTTATATAATTACAATACAATACAATATACTTTATGTATTTAATTTCACTTTATTAACCAATGTCTTTGCTGCTGGCCTTCGATTATCCAATTTAACCATACTAATACGCAAAAATTACTTCAGATAAACATCACATTTGTGTTTTGTTGTTTTTATTGCTGATGTAAGAGTGTTGATCTTTCTTCTCCTGCGTCCTATTCTTCTGTGATCCACAAAGGTTTGTTTTAGTGGCGCCCACTACTGTACAGGAGTGAATCTGCATTTCCTTCTGCTTTAGGTTTATTCACTTTTGCTCATTTCATTTTTGATGCAAAATGGCCTTTGCATTTGCCAAAAATAGAACTTTATTTTATTAAAAATAAAAAAATAAACAAGCAAGCCCGGCCCAGGTGAGAAAATGTACACATTACTTTCCATAAAAAGTTACTAAGTATCGCAATTAGTTACTTTTTTAGAGAATAACGCAATATTGTGACGCATTACTTTTAAAAGTAACTTTCCCCAACACTGGTGCCTTTTGGTTTCTTCAGTCACTGTACAGTATGTCTAGAACTGCATTCCCAACAGCCGAACGTAACCGTGATCTCCAGATCAATCGAGTCTCGAGCACTTCTCTTATGAATTGACACCGAAGCACATCCTGAATAACACATTTTTGTGAAGATCCATTAGGTGAACATATTGAAATCCTGAGGAGTGGAAATCTGATCATATGCTTCAGCACATTCAGATGGAAGATCCAGACAGATCAAATTACCCAGAATCCCCTCTGACCAGCTTCCCAAAAATGCTTTCAGCAGGATTTTAACGATCAGGTTATCCTGGATTAGGGCAGATTAGATTTGATTATAGGATCAGAAGAAATTTACTATGGGATTAACGGAGCTGATTATCACACACACACACACACACACACACACACACACACACACACACACAGATCCACACACACGCACTCACATCCACACACACATCCACACACACACACACACACATCTACATATCCACACACACACACACACACACACAAACACACACTGAGGATGCTGGTAAAGAAACATCCTGAACGAGATTCGTGACTCGTATGATAAATCATGATGACTCTATATATGACTGTAATCCTCTATGACTCTCTCTGACATCATGGCTTTCTCTTTCTGTAGATGCATCTAAAAAAAATTTAAACCCAAAACCCAATTATATATTTTTTAATTATTTTGCATAAAGATTTTTTTATTATTTTTGAATGAAAGAGTATGCATAAAGAAAAGTTATGATGTTTTGTAATGACAATTAAAGTTTAAACTCTGTAACACATTGTATTTAAATATTACTGTTCACGTTGCAAAAAAACAAAACGTTTTATATTAATTATATTTTGTTTATGTACACATATATAGAGATTTCCTCTTTGGTTTTGTGGTAAAAACATGACTGGAATTGTTTTTATTATTAATGCCATTATCATTATCCATAATCATTAATTCAGCATAGAGCATGTTTCTGTGTGTGTGTTCAGGTTGGAATGGGTGGAAATCATCGAGCCGCGCACCCGGGAGCGCATGTACGCTAACCTGCTCACGGGCGAGTGTGTTTGGGACGCCCCGCCGGGCGTGCGGATCAAGCGCAGCGGACAGGACCAGTGGTGGGAGCTTTTCGACTCCAAAACGTCCCGATTCTACTACTATAACGCTTCTACCCAGTGCACCGTTTGGCACCGCCCACAAAGCTGTGACATCATCCCGCTCGCTAAGCTTCAAACGCTGAAGCAGAACACCAACATGGCTCCGCCCGCGACCACGACCAGCGCCGACAGCAGCCCGGCCCGCAGCGCCGTCAGCACCACTTCATCACAGGAGCACGAGGAGAAGACGTCCACCGCCGAGGAGGGAGAGAGGTGAGTCGAAAACTTTGAAGCGTGGTGAAAATGTATCAAATTAGGGGTTTTTATGCTTGAATGTTCATTATTTTCCCCATGTTCAAAGGTGACATATTATACCCCCCTTTCACAAGATGTATTATAAATCTATGGTGTCCCCAGAGTGTGTCTGTTAAATTTCACTTCAAAATACCACCCAGATCATTTATTATAGCTTGTCAAAGTTGCCCCTTTTTGGGTGTGAGTAAAAACGCGAAGTTTTGTGTGTGTGTCCCTTTAAATGCAAATGAGCTGCTGCTTCTCCACCCCACCCCCCCACTGGAGTCTCTCCATCAAAGATGGAGTCTCTCCATCTTTGTCTGACTCCGATTTGAACATAAAAGGCTAAAAAAATTAATAATTTTCAGTGCATGTCTGTGTGAGGTAAAAGGACAGGTGCTTTTGAAGCTCCGCCCTCTGTGTCGGGAGCAGCAGCTCATTTGCATTTAAAGAGACACACACAAAAAGCGTTTATAGCTAGCGTTTTTGCTCACCCTCAAAAAGTGATCATTTGAACATGCTATGTAAAAATATCTGTGGGGTATTTTGAGCTAAAACTTCACATACACACTCTGGGGACATCAAAGACTTATTTTACATCTTATGAAAAGGGCATTATACCACCCCTTTAAAAAAAACAAAACTTTGAAGTGTAGTTAAAATGTGTTTTTCATGCTTGAATATTGATTATTTCCCCCATATTCTCCATTGTTGCAGCTCCTCTCTTCCCAGTCTGTCAGTAACGCTCTGTTTATTTTCTGTCTCTATGAGCTCAATGAGCACAATGAGCTCTGATTGGTCAGCTGGACCAGTGTGTCGGATTGGTCAAGCGATTCTAGCGTGTTTTGGGAAATGTCCCGCCCCTTACCATAACCGCTGAAGCACAGAATACATTGATCAGATCAAGATTTATATCTGAAACAGATGCTCCTCCTTCAGCCTGACAAAGACAAATGACCAACGCAGCTTTATTCACTGCTTATGAACAATAGCTCGACTCTCAGGATCCATAAAACAGCTGTTTTTGAGGAACTATTTTGCTTGTGTGTTATGGACAATAAAACACAGGTTCAGTTTTAAGCACACTTCCCTTACAAAATAGCACTATATGGGACTACTACCACTTTGCTGTAAACAACACTTTTCACAATTAACTACTTGTGGCAGCTGTAATTTTTTTTATTAATTTATGCAGCCCTACTTTGCTGATGATTTTTTTTTTTAAAGAGGCCGTATTATGCACTTTTACAAAGTCTTGATTTTATTTTTGGGAATCTACTAGAATCTACTTTTAGGATCTACTTTTCATGCGTGAATGTTCCAAAAACACATTATTTCCCCCATATTCTCCATTGTTGCGGCTCCTCTCTTCCCAGTCTGTCAGTAACGCTCTGTTTAGTTCCTGTCTCTATGAAGCCCCTCCTTCTGAAAAGCACACTGTGCTCTGATTGGTCGGCTAGATCAGTGTGTTGTGATTGGCCGAGCACTTCGAGTGTGTTTGGGAAATGTCCCGCCTCTTACCATAACCGCCAGTTTCAACTCACTACTAACAAGGGATGCAAAGGGGCGGAAAATTTCCGGTAAATCTCCGGAAAATTTTCCGGTAAATTTCCATGGGAAGTTAAGCTGGGGAATTTTGGAAATATTCCATATTAGAAACTTTCCATGGGAATAATGGGAATTAATGGGAATTTAGGGGAACTAACTGGGAAACTGATGAATTCACGCGCTGTAATAACTTAAATCCAACAGACAGGAATCTCTGAACTGCGGCCCAAACATGGCGCCCATCTCACGTTACAGATCAAGATAACTTATAAAGGTTTTTTAAACTACAAAACAAACTCACTTACACATATTTAAGAATCGGAATAGAAGATAGTTTATGACATGGTAAGCAAGTTTGTTAATATTTAGAAATAAAAGCGCTAAATCTGTCATACAGCGCTATTTTGGCTGTGGTGAATCACGTGCCAAGCATGACGCGTCACCATGGAAACCATGGGGGGGGGGGGGACATCGCGATGTCGGCTAAACATCGTGATGTCTGTCAGCCAACCCTAGTAAGAATACTAATGCAATGGCATGAACAGATACATAAATAGTAAGGCTAGCTAAACAACTGGAATGATCTTGAAAACATATTCCTGGAGGCAGAGAAAAACAGCCACATGAGGTAGCTAGCATCTGCCTTATGTGGTAAATAAAGTTATGCTAGCTTATTTAGCATCTAACTTATCAGCATTGCTACTAGATGAATACATTTGTATGTGATATTTGCAATTTAAACATTTAATAAATATATTTCCCCATAATATCATCAAAACTTACTTCACTTTGTTTAGTCCACAGGCTCAAATGTGTGCCTTCAATAGTCTTGTGCTTTGGGCTTCTGTACATGTGATGGAGGCATGCACAGTGCCAGTAGGGGGTGTGGTCTCAATAGCCATGCAGTAAGCAGTGTTCTATGTGCATGTGATTGAGGAATGGCATGGATATTCAAGTGTATTTGAATGGCATCTGTTTGTTTTAGTCAAGATTATGCTAAAATATACTTTCCTCAACTATATTTAAGTTCCCTATGAAGAGCCAACCCTCAACTTTGAAAATTCCCACTTTATTCCCGTTTATTCCCATAAATTCCTGTTAATTCCCTTAAATTCCCATTAATTCCCATGGAAATTTTCCATCTTTGAAAATTCCCAGAATTTTGCAACCCTACTACTAACTAACTCAACCAGGCCCCGCCCCTTTATTCTGCATATGAATTATTTAAAGGTCCCATATTGTACAACTTTCTGAAGTTTTATTTTAGGTTTTGATGTCCTTAAGAATCTATATTTGCGGTATAAGTACCAAAAACCATGTCAATATATTTTTACAGCTCCTTTCTCAGGAGCTAAGCCAAGAACAGGTCGATTTTGGCCTGTCTACTTAATATTCATGAGCCTCTGTTCTGATTGGCCAGTTGTTTTCTGAGTGACGCACCATTGGTGGGGGAGGAGACTGAAGGCGGTGACTGAGTAGTTCTCCTGAAAAGGCACAGCTACTTTATGCAGGCTGTGTGCATTTGTCTGTGGATCGACTGTTTTGAAACTTATATGGTAGTTTCATAGAGCCTAGACCTCTGTTATCATGAAAAAAGCCAGGAAATTTCAGTTTTGACTATATGGGACCTTTAAATGAGGAATATTGTGACGTGTTCATTCCCAGAAGAAACTCAAGACTGCAATGGAGGCGTTTCAGGAGTTCAGAAACACTGACACTGATATAGAGAATAACTCTCAATCTTTTTCATGCTCAAACAGCAACATTACACACACAAAAGAAAGATGAACATGGAAAAAAAGCAGAACAGGCCCTCTTTAAACTGTACTATCTATCTATCTATCTATCTATCTATCTATCTATCTATCTATCTATCTATCTATCTATCATCTAGATTCTATCTATCTATCTATCTAGATTCTATCTATCTATCTATCTAGATTCTATCTATCTATCAGTCTATCTATCTAACTGTTCAGCCATCCATATCCATCTATCTATCTAGCAATATTGAAATATATTTGGAGCAAATGCGAGTGAAACGCTCACACTGTCGAGCCCTGGAGGAACTGTGAAAACATCCCAGAATCCCTTTAGTTTCACCCTGGCCATCGCTGAGACCCAGACGACATCGGAGGAAGTCAGATCTCACTTAGTTTGAGCTAGTTTCCATGTCCCTGTTTAATGGTGCATCCCATTACAGTCAGCCTTCAGACGCTCTTAAAGTTGGACAATTGTTGTTTTCATTTGTTTCGTTCGATCATCGCTGTAAGTGGTTTTGATAGCTTGACTGGACCAGAAATAAAAAAATTCCTGTCTCTATATGTGCACAATACAATGCATGCTGTTTTTGCAGTATATAGTATGTATTCTCTGTACAGTAGAGATCCACCGATATGAAAAGTTTGGTCAATACCGATAACAGATAATTCTTCATATTTGAAAGCCGATAACCGATATATTGTGTACTGTGCTTGACTAACTGAGACTTGTTAAAACACTTGTATACTGTTGCACTCTTGTTGTTCTGATTGCTTCTATTGTTCTCCTCATTTGTAAGTCGCTTTGGATAAAAGCGTCTGCGAAATGATTAAATGTAATGTAAATGTAAATTCAAAACCATCATGTTGAACAGTGCACATCTGAAGCATCTCAGCTGAAGAAAATTATCCATTATTCATCGGCTGTAATATATCGGCCTAATTTTCTTATCAGGCCGATAATGATAATATTAAAAATGAACATATATCGGCCGATACTGATATAGTGGCTGATATATCATGCATCCCGACTATACAGTATGTTGATTTTCTTTAGTAGAGCACAACAGTCTGAAAATCCCACTTAATAGAGAAAGCAATACACTACTGGTCAAATTACGATTTTTAAATGTTTCCAGAAGAAGTCTCTTATGCTCACCAAGGCTTTTGAGCGGTAAACCTTTCAGACCAGATGCATCATGAGCTCTGAGGTTCTTATACAATGAAATATGATTCTGTAAAAGCCACAAACATAGTGTGATTTTTCATTTAACTGTTGAATTTCTTTCCGGAAACCAAGAGAAGTGGGCGGTCGGTGTTGCACTCAGCATTTGCATGCTTAATGCCGGATGGCGTGATGCTTAATAGTGAGAGATGTTTATGAATTTGCATGCACATGAGAAAAAAAAAAAGAATGTATTAAAAGGTAATATTGAAAGACACAGCTGTAATGCTTCAAGCTGTTTTTTAGATTTATTATTCAAACAGTGTCGCACTTAAATAGTTTCATCCCATGAGGAACGCAGGGACGAGAAAGGGAGGGTCGTGAAATGATTTTGTATGACAGAGAAGGAGGAGGCCGAGGGAATGAAAGAAGAGAGAGCCACAGAATGTGTAAATTGATTTGAAGGTCGGATATCCATGAATAATTAATATCCAAAGGAAAACACTGCTCACTTTGTAGTGGGTCTCTTGCTTGGGAGAGAGACTGAGTGAGAGATAAGTTTCTTGTGTTCGGAGTTTTAATCCGGCTGCTAAAGGACACACACAGACACACACACACACACACACACACACACACACACACACACACACACACACACACACACGCACACACACACACACACACACACACACACTTGGCTGTGTAATCCAGTCTGGTCATGGGGAGCCTTCATCGGCCCGTGGTGGCCAAGTGCTGAATTGATTTTACACACTTTTTTTTCTTTAAAGCTCAGAGGCCTTTTCTGTGCGCTTTAAACTCACAGACCTCTTAGATTTAAATCTTTAAAAATGGCCTTTGAAGGACTGAGATTTTTAGTGGTGCTAAATCTAAAGTCAAAAATCACTTGTATTACTGCTCATAGTTAGTGTTAGTAATTTGAACAAACCTAACATTCTCTGAAACAACTTTCTTTCAGCTGATATCATCAATCCCTCTTTAAATAGAGACACTTTGTATCATCCAGTCACTTTCTCATGGAATATTTCCCACTCTTTCCATTTATTCTCATTTAATAACCTGTTTCACTTGGAAATTCATCGCATTTGAGAAATAAAATGGTTTGTGATCATTTCAGAGCAAGACATCTTCAACATGGGGTATAGAGGTTGTGCGTGTATTAAAACTGAAGGGTTTATTTCGCTGTTATTTTAAGTGTGGTTTTAGTGTTGTGTTTTTATGGTTGTCTTTATGTGTTTTAGATATCGTACAGCACTTTGTTCAATGGTCAGTTGTGTAAAAGTGCTTAATAAATAAAATAAACGAAACATCTTAGCTTCAATAAACTGACTTTTTTGGACTGGAAAGTGAGTTTTGAAGTCTGAAGTTTAGGAGAATGTCTACAGAGCAAAATAAGCTTATTTTATTCAAAATAAATGTTATTTTATTTTACATGGTATGACCCCTTTGATAAATAGTAAAGAAATTATTAGTCTTATTTTCTCTTTTCTGTTTAATAGTAAATAAGATTTGATTTACTTTTAAATTAAGGGTCCGTATTATAAAAAGTAAAATAAAATAAGAAGAACATTTATTTTATTAAAATAATAAATATAAATAGTACGGAAAATCTGATTTGTTATAAAATAGTCTTATTTTTCTTTCTCCTTTAATAATAATAATAATAATAATAAATAAATAAATAACTAATATCATGAAAGTAAAATAAAATAAAAAGTATATATAAAATAATATATTAAAAAAAGATAGAATTTACATAAAGATAAATAGATAAAATAAATATAATATGTATTTCATTCAAAAATAATTATTTAAAATAAATTAAATAATTATTTTATTTGACTTTACTTTTCATGATAACCACTGTAATCAATATTAAAAACAGTCTTGTTTTCTCTCGTTCAGATTTCGATGGGGCACTGGCACCAGAGAGAGGATGCTCATCAAGGTGTCGGATCGGGAACCCAGTTTTCTGACGCAGGGAAACGGATACTCCAGTTCTTCCCCACGATCCAGACTCTCGTCCAGCACCGCCCCATCGGACCCCGAAGCCCCGCCCCTTTCCCTGCAGGACCGGCCCACATCACAGTCTCCATTCCTGAAGAGGGTGGAGTTAAGCGGCACTCAACGCCGATGCTCGGGCGATTCCCAGCCATCATCCCCTCGCTATGCGTACGAGCCTCCTTTATACGAGGAACCGCCCTCGGATTACCAATCCCCGCCTATTTATGAGGAACCGCCCACTGACATGCACTGCGACCCCGCCTTTTTTGGTTCTGACAGATCTCCGGCACGAAAACCAGGTCTTTATCACTCGCCCAAGCAAAGCCCGTCTCCTTACGGTCAACTTGTGTTGACGAGACAGCGCAGCTCAACGCCCGAGAAGATGCCTAACCAAGGCGATCGGGACTATAGCTCAAGTGGGCGGGACTACAGCTCAAGTGGGCGGGATTATAGCTCAAGTGGGCGGGATTATAGCTCAAGTGGGCGGGATTATAACTCTAGTGGACGGGAGTATAGCGCCGCTGGGCGGGAATATGTAAAACAACTAGTTTATGTTGAGCAATCTGGCTCCTCCCCTCGATTTCGCACGACTGAACGTTTGATGAGCTACGGGACCAGTTCAAATAGCATATCGGCGGGATTTTCTTACGGTGGCTCTTTTACGCTACAGCACAGTCACGATCTCAATGGTGGCAACAGAAAACGTAAGAACCGGAAGCCGTCTTTGCCGGGAGGAGAGGGGGACGGCATGGGATTGGGTCTCGGGGCGATGATCACTCAGGCCCGGTTGGCATGGGAGGCTCAGCAGATGTTACATCAGCGGGGGGGCGTGTCCTCGGATCAGGGAGGGAAAGACGGGTATGAAAGTGACGGGGCGACGCCCCTGCCGCTGCCTGGCCCGGTGGTTCGGGCTTTCAGCGAAGACGAGGCGCTGGCGCAGCAGGAAAGCCACTGGAAACGGGCCACCCTGGACAGACTGGCATTTCCTCAGGCGCTTCTAGAAAAGAGTCTGTCCATGCAAACCAACCTGGCATCACCAGAACCTTACCTCCATCCCTCGCAGGTAATGCACAGATACATGCACACTGCATCAGAAACTCAAAACATTAGGGGCTTTCGCACCGGGTAGTTCTAGGAACTAGCCACCAGGTTGGTAGTCTCGTGTAGCCAGATCTTCAGACTGACTCTATCGCAGCTTTTCTTGGCCAAGGATGTTGAAATGACATGTAACGCATCCAATCACAGTTTGTTTTGTTCTGCGTCAAGTTTAGGGGCGTGACAATATAATGTCCCTAATTTAACAGACTGGCGTGCATCTAATAAATTATTCAATCAAGAATGTTGTGCAAGTTTACCGCTACAATGGAGCAGCATTACTAACATTAGCTTGCATTTGTTTGGGAACCTGATAGCTGATGTTAGCAATGAAATGGTACCAAAATAATGAAAACATAAAACTATTATTCGTTCATAACCTACTTGTTAACTGACTAAATAACTAAATGCAATTTGTAATAGTTTTACAATTAAGTTTTACAATACAATAATACAATTGCACCGCTAGATGGGAGAAAATCTTACACAGTGTAGCTTTAAATAAAAATAATATTAATTTTGTCATGTGGTCATTAACTGACATCAAAGAATATTTAAGGTCAAAGGGGTTTGACTGACAAAAAAGGTTTGTGCATCCCTGCTTTAATTAACGGAAATGGTAATTAGGGTGTCTAAACCAATAATTTGGTAAACCTCAAATTCGATAGGCCTTTTTAAACATCAGAAGCAGAGCACTTTCTAATTATTAGCACTGAACTCAAATCAAGTTGCTTGATTATGTATCATGATGTTAGAGTGCACTATTATTACGCAATAGAAAAGGTTTTCTTGGACACATTGGCGCTTCGGGCCGTTAATGAGTTGGGATCCTCCGATGGTGTTTTGTGGCAGCGTTGAGCTGAACTCTGAGCTCTTTCAGCCCAATATAATGAGCATTTAAATGTCCTGTCACCCTGCTCGAATCAGGCCTGAACCGCTGGGTTAACACTGCCAGTCGGGTTAATTGGGACGCTGACCTTTCAACGCCCGTTAGCCAACCAGTGATATCTTTGTTCTGGGTTTATTGGGATGTACGGTTCTCGGAGGCTGAACTGTGTGAGCGTTTCCTTAAAGGATTTTTTTTTTTTAGGTTCTGCTCTATTTGCTGATAATAATGGAGGAAATGTAGAAATAACCAGTGGAAAACAAACTGCCTACATTAATTCTGCTTCCCAAACACCATTTACAGCAATGACATGAAATAAAGGCAGCTCAGACCGTACAGGGCCGACTCAAGCTCTCCGGACAGTGTTTAAATCATGAAGCTTTTCCGTTTTCAGAGATTTCTGGGAAGGTTACAGGCTCTCACAGAAGGCAGACGTGTGTTTGTACAGCAGAACATGCACACGTCTCTTCGCACAGACACACCCTGCTGTACGAACATGAATATTTCAGCATTTGCAGTTTTAAGAGTCGTTGTGCTTATGTAAAGGCATCATGTCAGAGTCCTCACCCTCCTCACACACACACACACACCAGCTCCAGGAGATTCACGCGTGTGTCTGCGTCACATTTCACACCTAAAAGAAATGATATTTTACATATAAAGAAATCAAACTTATTTTATGACCATTGAGATTTAACACATTTAAACCCCTGAAAGTATCATTACTTGAATGCAAAATAAAAAATAAATTAAGATAAAAATAAAAAAAAAGTAAAAATAAAAATGCTACATTAAAGTATACACATTTTACTTTCTCATTATTATTATTTCATTACTGCTTTTTTACATTTACACTTTATCTAAAATTACAAAGTAGTTTAAAAAAAATACAATTTACAGTTATCATAATAAAAACTATAGATCTAAAAATAAAAACAAAGGTACTCCAAGGCACTCGAATTATGTTGAAAAAAGTTAAAAAGCCTTTATTTATTCATGGCTTTAAGCATTAAAATTGGTGACAGGTACACCTACACGTTGCAGCTTTACTTGTCACCAATTTTAATGCTTAAAGCCATGAATAAATAAAGGCTTTTTAACTTTTTTCAACATAATTCGAGTGCCTTGGAGTACCTTTGTTTTTTGAGCTGAATTATCCCATACAACCAAAGAGCACCGAGATTTCACACCCCGTGCGTGCAGCACTTCTATTGCATTCGTTGCTTTATAGATCTAAAAATATGAGTGTACATTAATATAACAGCAGCAGCAGCATAGCAGATCTATTCCTCCAAGACATAAAAACATATCAACATTTTCAAACCCATTACCATGCCAAACACTCTGAAAGTTGTCACGACAGAAATAATTTTTTTTAGCAATTAATATATTTATTTGTCAAATTATAAATATATATTTTAAGTTCATTATTATTTATAATTTGTGATCTGGGCTGCGTTTCCCAAAGCCGTATGATCGTAAGTTGCGTTGAAATGTGTTGTTTGTGCATCCTTATGGATATTTTTGTCTTTTTCAGTTTTGTTTTTTTGATCACTTTGCCTGTGTTAATGCTAACTGCATAAAATTTGGCACAGGTGTGTATTTTTTATTGGAATTTTACTATTTTACCCCCATTTCCTTAAAATTATTTTGCACTATATACACAAAATAGTTCTTCTTAGCGCCTTTTGGACAAAAATGCCCGCATTGAAACCCATTAAAACTGCAATTTTAAATTCCAGGGCCATTTAACTATAAAATGATGCCATCTTTGTTAAGAGGCTTTCATTCTGATGGGAAGGCTTCAAAATTTAAATTTTTACTGTTTTTTACCAGATGGTGCCATTTTCTCAGGTTTGGCCTATAGAGCAAATACTCGCTTTATTCCTGTTTTCTGCTTCGGCATATTATAGAGCCTGTTGGGATGGTTCAGGTTTGTTGTGTTCAATAAAGTAAGTGTACGCAACTTTATTGGCGTTAACCGTCCATTCTATTTATAGTAAAGAATAGAATGAAACCAATTGGATAAATTATGCAACGATAATTGTGTGGGTGTGTTGGTATGGATGTCTGAGTGTGGTTTGTATGTGTGTAATAAAAAAAATGTGTGTGCTTGTAATATTTGAGAGAGAAAAACTCAACTGCAAATCTAAAATCCAACCGTGTGCACCAGTGGAGTTTTGCTGGCATCCAATGGGGAAAATCTGTTACTGCGCCCAAATAAAATCTTACCGAAAGCTAATTTTTTGAGATATCATCTTCAAAAAAAAAAAAATGTATTGACACTGAATATTCATGACGGGGTAATGAGAAGAGGAGGTTAAGAATAATTGAGGAATTGGCAGAATCCAGCAGGCCGAATGTGCTCCCGAAACAGCGTGATCCACAGACGGATGAAAGAGAAGATGGAGTGAACTGAAGCGGTAGAGGAGAGGAAGCCTGCGTGACTCATTTATTAATCATGTTGATCAAGAACGCCTGTGGCCATGAAACTTTCACTGAGAAATCAGCCGTCGTTCCTCAAGCTGCCACTCAGAAATAATAGGTGCTAACGCTCAAATATAGACGATTAATGAAGAACCAGAGCACAAAATCAGCCTTTTGAAATATTACCATCAATATTTGAAATTCACTCTGTAAGAGTCATATTAAAACCGTTATAGCTAATTACATTTTTATATTTTTTGAAGAAATTGTGAGGTGCTTGATCACATAAAAGTCCCCAGCACTCCTCCAATGTGCATCTGTGGGGGTTTTTCCACCTGTTTTATGTTCCAGCTGCTGAAAATGGTGCATCTGATCACGTAAAAGCACAGCTCTCCTGAAGAAAACATGTGATCAGAGGAATCACTGATGCTGCGGTGCCGTTTGCCAGCTGTTTAAAATGTGCTTCATTATGAAGTGGTCAGCAGTCTCACGGGAGTCATTAGGATGGATGATTTCTCTGCAATTTCAAATTAACTGTATTTCTGAACCCAAAAATATGAAGTAATTTAGCAAGACCAAGGGCATGTTCTGTGTCCCCCGTGTTCTCGTCACCTTCCATGACCTCCGTATCAGCAAACCTTTATAGCATAAACTGGTGTTCTGAATCTCAATCTCTCTGTTCTCAAAAGATTCACTGCAATGCTCAGTTCATGTAAATCAATAATTCACATATCAATTAAACAAGTCACTGTTAAAGTAAATTACTCATTTTGAATGATTCGTTTGAACATCAAAATATGTATCACTAGTACAAAAAATTATATTTTCATTATCAGTATTTTTTGCATCTTACAAACAATATGCATTTACTCGAGAAGCTAATTATGAATACATTTTTAGAATTATTTTTCTGTTTTATTTTTCTTACCCCAACAGCAAATCTGTTTTTTTAAGGTTATTTTTCTAATTTATTGTAAAATTAAGTATGATTACTTTAGATGTTTGACAGATTAATGCTCTAATTGCAGGATTAGCCCTCTGGTGCTGCTCTGCGTGTCGGTCAAAAATGGCTGACATTTTTTTCATTTGAATGAAATGATTGTACCATATTTTAGTTGGAGCACAGACTTAAGTTTGGTCTTTTTAAATAAGACACTTGGCAGATTATTGCTGAAGTGAAAAATGTTGAAAAAAAGTGAACTTGAAAATTTTTTATGAAAAATGCAATTTTTTTAAAAATTTTTATATGAAATATATATTTCAAAAACAGTTTTACTCTAAAACTGTAAAGTCAAAGCCATAAATCTAAACAAGTTGTGTTACAAATTTGAGGTTGATATCTCAAAAAATGAGCTTTCAGTGAGAGTGTGTTCGGCTGCAGTACCAAACGCTTCCACTAGAGGAAGTTCGTCTCCCATTCATTTCCAATGCGCTCATTTTTGACCGCGAGGAGCACAAATGTGACTATTTTTTTCAGGACCATCTAACCTTTTCGAATCATGTCCATGATTTTTTTTTGTTCACATAGCAAGTGCCAAAACCTTTACCAATTTCATATTACTCCGATGAAGTAAAAAATTATTTAAAAAAAAAAACACGTAAAATCTTCAAGTAAAAAATTAGCGAACAACAGAAGAGGGTTAATTTTCTCCTTTGTAATTAGCAACTTCCTATAGCTGCTTATTTATAGACTATAGCCTATAGGGTGTTTTGTCTGTAGTTTAACTAGTTTAAATTAGGAGTAGCTTGTAGTTTGAGATGCTAGTTTTCATTTAACTTTCTAACAACTATTTATAACTTCTTAGCAACAACCGATAAATCCTACTCAAACTTTCTTCAAAAAATGTAAAAATCTTCTCCGTCTTAATCATATATTTTTTTTTGTTTTTTTTGTTTGTGTTTTCATGTAATTTTGCATGATGCGTTTCTTAACCACTGAAATTCCACAGGAGAAAATTGGTTGAATCATTTGAAATTTCATAAGTGTGTAATAGCCTGAAGGAGGTATTTTTGCTCTTTTGATTGTTCTCATTATTTTGGGGATTGACTCATTTCCTCTCCATGCTCCTCTTGACCCGACCCGAGGCTGAGACGCCGGTTTAATATCTGTTCTTCCCCTGCTCTGAATGCTGCTCTTCAACATCAACATACAATGTTTTCTTTCTTCCCAAGTCGGAAGATCTGGGAGCGTGTTCCCAGTTCGAGGCCAGCCGGAACGCCAGGAACATGATGCCCAGTGCGAGCTGTGGCGTTTTCCCAGAGTTCACGCTCCGCAAACCCTCCTCGGAGACGGACATCGAGAACTGGGCATCCAAACACTTCAACAAGCACACCCAGGTACACTCATCATGATCACCAGAGTTTTATGCACAAAAACATGGATTTTAACCCTATAAAGCCTACAGTATCAAATTCCATACATTAATTTCTGAGGTCTCTAAATGATGAAAACTTTCTCATCTAGTCCTTCTGTCATCTGATTGATAGTTTAGACTTTGACTTTTAGTGTAATTGTACAAACATCTTCCTTTAGCTTGTGTCTTTTTGCTGTGAAATCTGCACTTTTTTATCAAGTAAACGTAAGAATAACTTTTATATTGTTAGTAATATTTCAACTGCACTGAAGCAGCTTCAGTTTACTTGATGAGCCAGACATCATTTATTAGAAAAATTATGAGTATTACATCATCCGGCTATTAAGGAAGGTTTATTTGTTCATCTCTCAATCATCAAATTATTGCATTGCATAATATTTTTTAAAACTACAGAGCTTTGTTCATAAAATTGATTGGCAGATATAGTGTGACGACTGATATTAATATGCATTTTATGCAAGTTCTCTGCTATACTGTTATCATGATCTCATTGATTTACATTACCTTATTTTTTGTCCATATAAATATTATATTAGCAAATATTAGTATATTTTTTGCTAAGTTTGGGCCACTGAAGTGTTTTTTTCCTCTTTGAGTATAAGGTTCAAATTCTCATTATGTAAAACTATGAGCCATAAAAGTAACAAATACAAAAAACAAATGCAAACTTCAATTTTGTCAAACTGTTCCATAAAAAAACATGATTTTTCTGACCATTATTTCATGTCAGGTATGTCCTCCACTTTCATTGAAATTTAACAATGAAAGTGTTAAAGGGGGTGGGGGTGGGGGGGCAGTTCCTTTAAAGTCGGCTTGAAACAAGAAGCATTAGTGTTTTCTTCTTAATCGCGACGCATATATCTGAGTGAAATCTTCTTGAACTAGAACAAATGTGGGCGGGGCTTGATTTTGTCTGTGGGGAATTGATTGGATGGTTGTGGTTTGCTATTCGCTGATCTCATGTGAGTGATAGGTTGCCCCGCCCTCATCATCAGAGAAGAAAACAGATGCTGCAAGAGGGAGTGGAAGATATTATGATTCAAGATTACACATGAATTTAAAAACATTATGTGCATCGATAAATCATTTATAATAAACACAGCAAAAACAAGTTCTGTCAGGACCACTATCGTCAAATACGATTGACCATTAGCATATAGTTTGGATTGGCGTTATGGTTCTGTTCCTGGCAGCCTAGCATGTATAAGAGCAGGAGAGCAGAAATAACCCCCCTTAGGGTAAACCCAACAGAACCAACATGAATGTATTGCAGCTATCATTAATATCAATAGTTTAATGTAAAATGTAATTCGAGAATTTAGTCTGATTCAAAGGGGAATCAGAAAGCCAAATCCTGACTGGAGACAGGTGGAGCTGGGGAGGGAGGAGGGTAATTCGCTCCTGAGAAACGCAATAGCTGTTGATCATACTGAAGGAGCTTATATATAAATACAGTGATAGGCAGCCAGCAGCCATATCACCCTGTAGCCCAAGACTGGTTGCCCACTGAAGCTAAGCCGGGTTGAGCCTGGTTAGTACCTGGATGGGAGACCTCCTGAGAAAACCCGGTGGCTGCTTGAAGAGGTGTTAGTGAGGCCAGCAGGGGGCGCTCACCCTGTGCTCTGTGTGGGTCCTAACACCCCAGTATAGTGATGGGGACACTATACTGTCAAAGAGCACCGTCCTTCGGATGAGACGTTCAACCGAGGTCCTGACTCTCTGTGGTCATTAAAAATCCCAGGATGTCCTTCGAAAAAGAGTAGGAGTGTAACCCCGGCATCCTGGCCAAATTTGCCCCTTGGCCTCTGTCCATCATGCCCTCCTAATCATCCCCATATACTGATTGGCTTCATCACTGTCTCCTCTCCACCAGTAAGCTGGTGCAATATGACGTTCTGGTGCAATATAGCTGCCGTCGCATCATCCAGGTGGAGCTGCACATTGGTGGTGGTTGAGGAGATTCCCCCTTCCATGTAAAGTGCTATGAGTACCCAGAAAAGCTCTATATGAATGTAACGAATTATTATTATTTATTATAGGCGTCGTATTCCTATAGGTAGACGTGGATCAGCTGAGAGTCACTGATGAGAGCTTGACTAACGTGACCTGCCAGAACTAATGCTACGCTTGATAATTGTTTAAAGGTGCTGTATGTAACTTTTTCACTCTACTAAAGCATAAAAATACCATTATATGTTTGCATATATTGAGGAAACATGCCAAGTTCTCATACTCGTTTCTCTGAAAAACACTTCTACAGCCAGTTATTTTACTTTGAAATGTGCGTTTCCAGGCTGGAATGTTTGTTATTGTTTTGGTCTGTGATACTGCATGTTGCCAATTTTCATTGTCCATTGCGCTTGTTCCTGTTGCATGTCTCAAACTGGCGACCCGTGTGAGCGCCGTCGAGTCTGAGCTGGCGGGAGAAACGACAATCTCCAATATTTTGTATTTGGACTGCAGTACCTATTTCGACCACTAGTTGTCATTCTTACAGACTGCACCTTTAACCGAGGTGATTTGTCTTCCAGGGTCTGTTCAGGAGGAAAGTCTCCATTGCCAACATGCTGGCCTGGAGCAGCGAGCCCATCAAGAAGCCCATGATCGTGACTTCGGACCGAACCGTGAAGCGCGAGGCCGTAGACCTCTTCAAACTGATCCAGATCTACATGGGCGACCGGCGTGGGAAAGGAGACCCTCTGTCGGTGGCTCTGGAGGTGACAGTGCGGGGCTGGAGCTGTCAGGGCCTGAGGGACGAGCTGTTCATCCAGCTCTGCAGACAAACCACCGAGAACTTCCGCTACGACAGCCTTCAGAGAGGCTGGGAACTCATGGCCATCTGTCTGGCCTTCTTCCCCCCACGCCTCGCTTCCACAACTACCTGGAGGGCTACATCTACAGACACATGGACCCGCTGAACGACACCAAGGGTACGGCGTGAGCTTCATGATAACTGATATCATATGATAAATTCAGGCTTAAAGGGATAGTTCACCCAAAAATGAAAATTCTGTCAGTATTTACTCACCCTCATGTTGTTCAACCCCGTAAGACCTTCGTTCCACTTCAGAACACAAATTAAGATATTTTTGATTAAATCTGAGAGCTGGATCACTCCTCCATAGGCTTCTAAGGGATTGAAACTTGTTCCCCAAAAAGTTATTAAAGACATCGTTAAAATAGTCCAAGTGACTACAGTGGCTCAATCTTAAGTTTATCAAGCGACGAGAATACTTTTTGTGCGAAAAAATAAATGAATAACGACTTTATTTCAACTATTCATTTCCTTCTCTGTTGGCCTCGAGTCAGTTCACTAGTGATATAGCGCAGTGTTTCTGTGTTGTACGTCACACGCAACACACACATGACCAGCGTCGGCCAATAGTGAGCCTACGTGTGACGTAGCTCTACGCAATCACACTACGTTAACTGACTCGAGGCCCACAGAGAAGGAAATAAATAGTTGAAATAAAGTCATTATTTTTGTTTGTTTTTGAGCACAAAAAGTATTCTCGTCGCTTGATAAACTTAAGATTAAGCCACTGTAGTCACTTGGACTATTTTAACTTTGTCTTTAATAACTTTTTGGGGAACAAGTTTCAATCCCTTAGAAGCCTATGGAGGAGTGATCCAGCTCTCAGATTTAATCAAAAATATCTTAATTCGTGTTCCGAAGATGAGCGAAGGTCTTATGGGGTTGGAACAACATGAGGGCGAGTAAATACTGACAGAATTTTAATTTTTGGGTGAACTATCCCTTTAATCCAGGGATAGTTCACCCAAAAATGAAAAATTACCCCATGATTTACTCACCCTCAAGTCATCATAGGTGTATATGACTTTCTTCTTTCAGACGAATACAGTCGGAGTTGTATTACAAAATGTCCTGGCTCTTCCCAGCTTTATAATGGCAGTGAATGGAGGATATGATTTTGAAGCCCTAAAAAGTGCATCCCATTCATTTTAGTTGATGTAGTTATAAATATGGATATTTTTCTCACGATAACACAAAGGCCTTTATTAACCCCCAAAGCCATGAGGAGCACTTTTATGATGGATGGATGCACTATTTTGGGCTTTAAAATCATATCCTCCATTCAATGTCTCGGAAGAGCCAGAATATTTTTTTATTTAACTCTGATCATATTCGTCTGAAAGAAGAACGTCATATACATCTAGGATGGCTTGAGGGAGAGTAAATCATGGGGTAATTTTCATTTTTGGGTGATATCCCTTTAAGGCTAGTTCACGTCAAGGGCCAGATTTACTAAACAGGCTTTTTTAAATTCCATAAAAGTGGCGTGAGTGGAAAGTTCTGCGATGATCTACTCACGGCATACAAATTAAAGAACACAGATGCAGCCGGATCATTTCCATAATGAACAACACAATCTACCAAAAGCAGCACAAATTAGCGTCTGGTTAAAGTAATGGCGCAAATACCAGGGTCACACTTTATATTAAGTGGCTTTAAGTATTATGTACTTACATTGAAAAATATGTATTGTGTTGGTGTTGTATTGTAAAACACTTTTGCTGCTATTGAGGTGTGATACGGGTAAGGTTAGGGACAGGTGTGTGTGATACGGGTAAGGTTAGGGACAGGTGTGTGGGATACGGGTAAGGTTAGGGTCAGGTGTGGTGGTATGGGTCGGTTTAAGGCTGGGTTAAGGTGTAAGGGAAGGATCAACAGTGTAATTACAAATGTAATTACATATATTAATTACAGCTGTAATTACATGCAGGTATTTTTAAAATATAAGTACAATGTAAAAACATGTATGTACACAATAAGTCCATTGTGTCAGGACCTGGTCACGAACTCGAGTCTCCAGCGTGAGAAACAGTCACTTAGCAAACTGAGCCACTAATAGTCGGCAGAACCCAGAAGATGAGGCAGACACAGCAGTACTAGAGACGGTGTTTTAATAATGTAAAAAAGTAAAGATCTTCAGGCAAAATATAAATCCACAACGTCAAAAGTTATTCCAAGAAAAAAAAGGTAATCCACCAAGTCAAAAGGTAAATCCAGAAGGTAAGAAGGTACAGCAGAAAAAAGCCTCAAAAGATAATCCAAAAAATAAATGAGTACCAAAACAGAGTACCACAAGAGAATCCAACTGGAGCCACAAATGTTCACAGCTTCACTGAGGCTGGGTGCTAACATTCAAACACAGAGCAAAGAACTAAGGAAAACGTCTCAGTTACGTATGTAACCCTCGTTCCCTGAGTAGGGAATGGAGACGTTACGTCGGATGACGATGAATGGGGTTTCGCTTAGAAAGCCTATCAACTTCGAGTATTACAAAACGAGTCAATGGTAAAGAAATGCCATGGGTCTGCGGAATTTGCATAGCGTATTTCCACCCTACCTCGTGGATATAAAAGGAAGACGCTGGCAACATGCAGATATGTTTCCTCGGAGCCAAGACTGAGCTCAGGCGATCCCCGCGGTACAGCGGAAAGTGGCAGGCAGACGTAATGTCTCCGTTCCCTACTCAGGGAACGAGGGTTACATACGTAACCGAGACGTTCCCTTTCGTTGTCACTCCAAGTTACGTCGGATGTCGACGAATGGGGTTACCAGTCTAATCACGCCACCTTCTTGGCTGTCTTCCAGTGCCCTGCGTAAATCTGAGATCCCTGTCGTGAGACTGGCACGGACGAAGGACTCCTATTTAGCACAGGAATACCAAGGTACACTGGGGAGCATATCCCATAGCTCAGAGGAATATGCAATTATTGCCAACCCAGAGGGGGGGACTTAGAGAATACACATATGACCCGGAGGGATGCATATGGGGAACACTGGGGTGTCCAGCCGCAGGTGGAATATTTCAACCCCAGGGGTGGCAAGGTGGCTTGCCAAGGGAAAGACACATGCTCAGAGAAGCTTACAGTGGAAATACACATGTGGGGGTCGCTCAGAGGAGGGACCATGCACACGGGAGGCACCTAGCCGACGTGCAGGCAATAGACACTGGCACCGACGTCAGGAGTGCTGGAGGAACTCAGGGCTTTCGGGGAAGCTCACCTGAGGGGAATATCGCACGTATCCAGTCCGAGGAGTGGAATGGCGAGCAAGCCAAGACACCTGAGCGGGTCCAGTACTAGCTGGTTGAAGCGAGTACATGAGAGGACACAGGCTCCACTCGGAGATTATAGAATCTGGCGAATGTGTTAGGTGTTGCCCAGTCTGCAGCTCTGCAGATGTCTGTTAGCAAGGCGCCATGCGCTAGAGCCCAAGAGGACGCCACACTCCGGGTGGAGTGGGCAGTCACACCAAGGGGGCATGGTCGACCTTGCTGCTGGTATGCCAAAGCAATGGCGTCCACTATCCAGTGAGACAACCGTTGCTTGGAGAGAGCCTTTCCCTTCAGCTTCCCACCATAACAGACAAAGAGCTGGTCTGAGGTCCTGAAACACTGCGTCCTGTCTACATAGGCGCGGAGAGCGCGTACTGGACAGAGCAGTGCCGAGGCTGGGTCTGCCTCCTCCAGGGGCAGCGCTTGCAGGTTCACCACCTGGTCCCGGAAGGGAGTGGTAGGAACCTTGGGCACATATCCAGGCCGGGCTCTCAGGATCATGTGAGAGTAAGCCGGCCCGAATTCCAGACACGCTTCGTCAACGGAGAATGCGTGCAGGTCCCCTACCCTCTTGATGGAGGCCAGTGCAACCAGGAGCGCTGTCTTCATTGAGAGGTCCCAAGAGGGAACGAGAGGAGGGCGAGGAGGATTCAGTCTCCTCGCTCCTCTCAGGAACCTGACGATCAGGTCGTGCCTTCCCAAGGACTTACCTTCAACAAAGTCATGCTGTGCGGCAATGGCGGCGACATAGACTTTTAGGGTGGAGGGAGACAGCCTTCGCTCCAACCCATCTTGTAGGAAGGAAAGCACGACACTGATCGAACATCTCCGGGGGTCTTCTCGGTGAGAAGAACACCAGTTGACGAAGAGGTTCCACTTCAAAGTGTAGACATGTTTCGTGGACGATGCTCTAGCGGAAGTGATGGTAGCCACCACCGGTGGTGGTAGGGTACTCAAACCTGCCTCGACCCGTCCAGGAGCCACACGTGGAGGTTCCAAAGATCGGGACGAGGGTGCCATAGGGTGCCCCGTCCCTGAGAAAGGAGGTCCTTCCTCAGAGGGATTGGCCAGGGAGGTGCTGTCGTGAGGAGTACTAGTTCGGAGAACCAGGTCCGGGTGGGCCAGTATGGCGCAACCAGAATGACCTGCTCCTCGTCCTCCCTGACCTTGTGCAAGGTCTGCGCAAGAAGGCTCACTGGGGGAAACGCATATTTGCGGCCCTGCGGCCAGCTGTGCGCCAGAGCATCCGTGCCGAGCGTGCCCTCGGTCAGGGAATAATACTGGGCGCAATGGGTCGAGTCGTGAGAGGCAAACAGATCCATCTGTGCGTCCGCGAACTGGTCCCAAATCAGCTGAACCAACTGGGGATGGAGTCTCCATTCTCCCGGGAGGAGCTGAAGCCGTGAGAGCTCGTCGGCTGCACAGTTCAGGGCTCCGGGGATATAAATGGCACGAAGCGACCTCAGATGCTTCTGACCCCATAAGAGGAGGTGGCGGGCAAGTTGCGACATACGGCGGGAGCGCAGACCACCTTGACGGTTGTTGTACACTACAGTGGCGGTATTGTCTGATTGGACAAGTACGTGTTGACCCTTGAGCACGGCCCGGAAGCTGCACAGAGCAAAACGTACAGCCAGCAACTCGAGGCAATTGATGTGCCATAGGTGCAGGGGTCCTGTCCAGGAGCCCGCGGCAGCACGTCCATTGCACATGGCGCCCCAGCCCGTGGTGGAGGCATTTGTCGTTACAACAACATGCCGGGAAGCTCGTTCCAGGGGCACTCCGGCCCGAAGAAAACTGAGGTTTGACCACGGGGTGAAGGACTGACGGCAGTTCGGAGTAACTGGTACTCGGAAGGTGCCGTGTTGCCATGCCCACCTCGGGACTCGGTCGCAAAGCCAAAGCTGAAGCGGTCTCATATGAAGCAATCCGAGCGGCGTCGCCGCAGCTGCAGATGCCATATGCCCCAGGAGTCTCTGAAAAAGTATCAGTGGAACCGCACTCTTGTCCTCGAACTGTCTCAGACAAGTCAGCAGTGACTGCGCGCGCTCGCTCGTAAGCTGCGCGGACATGGCGACCGAGTCGATTTCCATACCGAGAAAAGAGATCCTCTGCACGGGGCAAAGTTTGCTCTTCTCCCAGTTGACCCGAAGGCCCAGACGGGATAGGTGCCAGAGCACTAGGTCCCTGTGTTCGCAGACCTGATCTCGAGAGTGAGCTAGGATCAGCCAGTCATCGAGATAATTCAGGATGCGAACCCCGTGTTCCCGTAGGGGAACAAGGGCTGCCTCGACGACCTTCGTGAAGACGCGAGGAGACAGGGCTAACCCGAATGGGAGAACTGCGTACTGATATGCCTGCCCCTCGAAAGCAAACCGTAGGAACGGTCTGTGTCGAGGGAGAATGGAGACATGAAAGTAGGCGTCCTTCAGGTCGATCGCTGCAAACCAATCCTGGGGCCGCACACATTCGAAAATGTGCTTGGCAGTGAGCATCTTGAACGGCAGCCTGTGAAGGGAGCAGTTCAGCAAGCGCAGGTCCAGGATTGGCCGTAACCCACTGGTTTTCTTCGGGACAATGAAGTACGGGCTGTAAAAGCCGGACCTCATTTCGGCTGGAGGGACAGTCTCGATCGCACCCTTCGCCAGCAGGGTAGCAACCTCCGCTCTCATGATAGGGGCATTGCCACCGACCATAGTGGAGCGGACTCCCCTGAAGCGGGTAGGAGACCGCGCGAACTGAATCGCGTAGCCGAGCCTGATCGTTCGTGTGACCCAGCGGGACAGGTTGGGAATCTCTAGCCAGGCTCCCAAGAACTGTGCCAGCGGGGTCATCTCCTGAGAAGTGACAGTCATCCCTGAGCAGCCCGTCTCAGGAGCGCCGCTTGGCCCGGCGTTTAGCGGGAGGCGGGGCAGGAGAGGGCTGGGGCGCCTTCTTACGGCTTCCTCCGCAACCGGGCCCGGGTGGAGGCTGCTGCTTGGGGGGGGAGGGGGGAGAACCGTAGGAGGGCGCCCTCGGCGGCGAACAGACTGAGTATTCTGCCCGGTCGGCTGGGTGGAGGCAGCAGCGGGCCGTCGAGGCAGAATGTGCTTGATAGCCTCAGTCTGTTTCTGAGCAGTCGAGAACTGTTGGGCAAAATCCTCGATTGCACCACCGAAAAGGCCGGCCTGTGATATGGGGGTGTCGAGCAGCCGGGACCGCTCGGCATCCCACATATCAGCGAGGTTCAGCCAGAGATGTCTCTCCTGGACCACGGCTGTGGATATCACCAAACCCAGGGAGCGTGCGGTCACCTTCGTCGCTCGGAGAGCAAGGTCGGTGGCGGCGCACAGCTCATTGAAGAGCCCTGGGTCTGTCCTGCCCTCGTGCATGTCCCTGAGCATCTGGGCCTGGTAGACCTGCAGAATGGCCATGGCATGCAAAGAGGTGGCTGCCTGTCCCGCCGCTCTGTAAGACTTCGCCACTAGCGTAGACGAATATCTACAAGCTTTGGATGGGTGCTTATGCTCACCACGAGAAGAAGCGCTCTGAGGACACAGTTGCATCGCAACAGAGCGTTCAACCGGGGGGAGCCCAGTGTACCCACGGGCAGCCGCCTCATCGAGGGGAGGAAAGGCGGATGAGATCAACGAGCGGTCACGGGAAGACATGGGGGTCTTCCAGGACTTCGAGATCTCATCATGCACGTCCGGGAAGAAAGGTATTGGGGTTTGACGCGGACGGGGGTCCGCGGCCTTACCCAAGTACCAATCATCCAACCGCGAGCGCTCGGGACAGGGTGGAGGGGTCCACTCTAAACCGATGCTCGCGGCGGCCCGGGAAAGCATGGCCGTCATCTCCGGATCAGACTCGGGCACAGCCGTATGCACACCGGAAGGTGGCAGCTGTGACGAGTCGTCACTTCCAGAAGAATCAGACCCACCTTGTGATGCTGCAATAGACATCGCGTCCTCCTCTGGAGTGCCAAAGGAAATCCGCGGGGCATCCGAAGATGGTCCCGCGGAAATCCCCTGAACACTCACGGGTTGCAACACTGGAGAGGGTGCCGCTGGGCACGGACGGATAGTCAGCGTTTTGTTCCAAACCGTCACCCTCAGATCACCCTGGCCACCAGCCGAAGTAGAGCCTCTCGAGGAGACGCTAGATCGGGGTGTGGATGAGGGGACTCTCACTCTTGTGAGATCACTGAGTCTCGATCGTAGTGTCGCGATGGTCATGTTTCCGCAGTGAGAACATGAGTCATCCACGAGCGCTGCTCTAGCGTGATCAATGCCC
The DNA here is from genome assembly GCA_030770095.1 of Gila robusta. Taxonomy (NCBI): domain Eukaryota; kingdom Metazoa; phylum Chordata; class Actinopteri; order Cypriniformes; family Leuciscidae; genus Gila; species Gila robusta. The sequence goes on from JAVALU010002406.1 coordinate 74,931, forward strand.
AAACACACTATGCAACGCTCGTGCCCATCAGAGTCGGCAACGAGTCTACCGCAACCAGAAGTGCACGGGCGATGCATCTTTAAAAAGACGTGCCGCGTGCAAGCTCTTTTGTGAGAGAAAAGAAACTCTGAGAGTGTTGAAGCGCCCGGGGAGAAACACACTCACTGGCAAACCACAGCACAGATAAGCAGGAAGTGCGCACTCGCCGGGAGATCGCCGTCACACCAACACCAGAGAATCTCGCTCGTCTGTAAGAAGCTGACAGTTCAGAGATGGCTTGTGGAGTGAAGAATTAACTTGGCTCCGAAGCAAAAACATATCTGCATGTTGCCAGCGTCTTCCTTTTATACCCACGAGGTAGGGCGGAGATACGCTATGCAAATTCCGCAGACCCATGGCATTTCTTTGCCATTGGCTCGTTTTGTAATACTCGAAGTTGATAGGCTTTCTAAGCGAAATCCCATTCGTCATCATCCGACGTAACTCGGAGTGACAACGAAAGGGAACTAAGGGTTTAAATACCTACAAGGGAAACGAGGGACAGGTGCAAATAATAACTGGATCAGACAAAAGGCACCATGTGGGCCTCTAGTGGCCAAAACCGGAAAAAACCCGGCCAAATGCTGACACATTGTATCAAATTATTAGTTTCAATGTAATTTGAAAAGGGAATGTTCTTTGCATCTGAAAGGGAAACTCCTACAAATGCATATGCAATAAGGTCAGTTGAAAAAATACCACACATTTTCAGCGCTAATGTTTCACTGCGTGTCTTTAGTAAATACTGACAGTAGGTTTTTAACGCCAAAAGAGCGTTTGCGTCGGCGCGAGCTGTTAGTAAATCTGGCCCCAAGAAAGATAATGTCACAAGGATGAAGATGAAGACGAAGGAGAGTTAAAAAAGGTTTCTATAAACAAAATAGTTCTTTAATGAAAACAAACTCAGGTAATCCACAAGAACGAAGAGAAAGTAACAGCATGTGTAACATGCACGCACAAATAACAACCGACACACACAGAGTGAAGGTGAGGAACTTAAATACACAGTGATAATAAAGAGATGATGAGCAGGTGTAATGATCTAATGAGTGTCCATGACAACTGATGAGTGATGGGAAAATATCAAAACAAAGGAACACGTGATGAATGAAAACAAACTGAAAGTCCATGAAAGTGAAACTAAAGATGAATAAGATCACATATATTAGCGTCCACTATATTAGCGTCCACACCAGCGCACAATATTGTTCTGTTTATTCTAAGCGTGCGCTGCTGGTTTGCTGGTTTATCCATGTTTTAAATTTATACAGTTCTGTTGTGCAGCATCTTATTTGACACAAAATAAAAATGCAATGTTTTGTTGTAAATTAATTGTTATATTTTAAAAGCTTGATTAAAAAGTTAAAGTTTATATAAATTTGAATCAAATCATAAAACAGACCCCCCCCCCCAAAAAAAAATGCAATATAAGGAATTTAGGTTTGCAATAGTTTTAAATAGTTTGCAAGATTAGAATTAGTGAGGAAAGGTCGACTCGAAATAGCCTGACTACGTCAGACTTCGTACTTCCGCTCAATTTCATTTCGCTTCTGTACTCAGTCTGAGACAGCGGCCTATCTATCCGTTCCCTTATCGAGTCGGTCTCTCGACATTACGTATGGGGAAATCCATTTTCCTCGAATCATGAAGTCTGATAGAATAACTCTTTTGCTTGCAAATAGCCAATGGCAGTCCCGCCATCACCTGATTGGCTGACACTGCTCAATATAGGTGACGGCGGGCGCCAAAAACCTCAGAATCTTTTTTCTTCACTCGAGTCTGTTTCACCGTTTGATTTACGCATTAAGAGCGGAGTAAAATTAGGAGTTTTTATCCCCTCTCGCGTTCCGGTGGATTCTACTATGTCTCTGTGTCGCATGTGTGGTGGACCCATCGAATTCCCGGATGCGCACAAACTTTGTGTGCTGTGCCTGGGTCGGGACCACGCGGAGGCGGCACTCGAGGGATCGGGATGTCCCGCCTGTGAGGAGCTTCCCATCAAGATCCTTCGTGCAAGGCTGGCTGTTACACGTAACGTCGACCTTGTATCTCCTGCCTCTCCCCAGTCTGCCGCCGTCGAGCCGCGGACCGGGAGACAGCAGAGATTTCCATCCGTGGGTTCTGTCGAGGCTCTGTCGTCGGCCCAAGGCCCACGCCATCCTCACGTGGCAGAGCCCGTGACCTACTCTGAGGCCTCTTACCGCCCTCCTCAGGAAGCGCGGGAAATGGTCTCGTTTGGATACGACGATGACGACGCCATGTCCACCAATGCTTCCGACCCAGGTGCGTGGTCTGAGTCTCCATCTGAAGGCGCCCCCGCCTCCTTGGATGCGGAGCTTATGGCCATTCTAACAGAGGCCGTGGCAGATATGGAGCTGGAGTGGACGGCGCCAAAGGAGATGCCGTCGAAAAGATGGATGGACGGTTCCTTCCTCGGTGCGGGCCGTCAAGCTGAAGCCCCGCGGAGACCCGCCCCCTTCTTCTCTGAGGTCCACGAGGAGCTCACCAGGTCATGGTGCTCCCCTTACTCAGCCCGAGCCCATGCACAAGGTACCCAGTTGCTGACTACAGTGGAAGGAGCTGAAAAGCTAGGGTACGCTCGGTTGCCTCCCGTCGAGGATGCTATCGCGGCTCATCTGGCGTCCTCTCCTGGCTGGAAGACCGCCCAGCTGCCTTCCAGACCATGTCGCGCTACTGCCCAAATGGCTGAGAAGGCCTACATTTCCGCGGGACATGCAGCATCTGCCCTCCATACGATGGCAATCCTGCAGGTGTTCCAGACGCGACTCCTAGGGTCCCTGGATGAGGGAAGCCCGGACCCTGAGTTGCTCAGGAAACTGCGCACGGCGGCAGATCTCGCTCTGACGGCGTCTAAGAAGATCGCTCAGGGAATCGGACGCAATATGGGCAGTCTTGTGGCCCTGCATCGCCATCTGTGGCTAACGCTGTCGGGGATGCGCGATACTGATAAGAGGCAGTTCCTGGACGCTCCGGTAAGCCCCACGGGCCTTTTCGGTGTTGCGGTGGAGTCGTTATCCGACAAGTACGCAGAGACCGTCAAACAGTCTAAAATGATGCCGCATCTGCTGCCGAAACGGTCTCAAGCCCCCCCGGCGGCGAGATCCAGATCTTCCTCTGCACAGCGCCCGGCGGGACCTACCAGACGCACGCCCCCGAGCGCGGCAGAACGTCGCGAGCCAGAGCCCCCCTTCCGCCAGAGGCAGTTCAGGAAGCAGCCCCGCTTCGGTGCGAAGCCGGCCTCTAGTAGCCAAGGACGCCCGGCGGGCAAAAAGGAGCGGCATTCCTGATGCGTGTGTCGGGGAGGAGAGAGCGCGGGACGTGTTCGTCGGACCCGCTGCAAAGAGGGCGTGTTCCCGCCCAGAGTTCGGCGAGAATGTGTTGATTTTGAAACCGCTGTGTTCTGTTTCAATAAACAAAATGCATTACATGTCTCAGCAAAAGAGCTCTCTTCCTCCCAACACTATTACCCGCGCCATAAACGAAACCTCTCCTCCGGGAGACGTTTCGCAGAGCGGAAGCTCGGGGAAACCCGAGAAGGTGGTTATTTATGTCCCCGTGCAAAGAGCCGCGGACGAGCCACGTGCCCTCAATATAGCGGCCAATGCTTCCCCGGTGGCTGGCGCCCAGCCCCCGCCGCAGCATTCATTAAAGCCCCCCCTATCGAGTCACCTAAGTACGTGGTCAACACTACCTACGGCTTCAATGTGGGTGTTAAACACGATAAAACGCGGCTATACGCTCCAATTCGCTCGCAGACCACCCCGCTTCGGCGGTGTGATTTTGACAGAGGTGTCAGAACAGAGCGCTCCGTTACTTCGGGAAGAAATCTCCTCTCTCCTGTCCAAACAAGCAGTGGAGATAGTTCCCGAAGAGCGGAAAAACTCCGGTTTCTACAGCCGTTATTTTCTTGTACCAAAGAAGGACGGAGGTATGCGCCCTATTTTGGATCTGAGATTACTGAACAAATCGCTCGCGAAACGCGCGTTCAAAATGTTAACAGTGAAGCAAATCCTCGCGCACATTCAGCCCGACGATTACTTCTTTGCAGTGGATCTAAAAGATGCATACTTCCATATTCAGATAGCCCCACATCACAGGCGCTTTCTTCGGTTTGCTTTCGAGGGTGTGACATACCAGTTCAAAGTGCTACCCTTCGGGCTAGCCCTGGCACCCCGTGTGTTTACAATGTGCATGAATGCAGCGCTTGCTCCCCTGAAGCTCAGTGGAATGCGCATTCTGAACTATCTCGACGACTGGTTAGTCATCGCGCGTTCGAGGAGTGTTCTTGTGGAACACAGACACAGACTCCTCGCTCACCTGATGGGTTTGGGACTGTCTGTGAACATGCAGAAGAGCGCGCTTCAACCGTGCCAGTCCATCACATTCCTCGGTATGGTGCTGGACTCGCGCACTATGATCGCGAAGCTATCAGAGGCGAGAATCCAGTCGATTCAGAGAGTGTTAGCCCTATTCGTTCAAGGCAGAGCCATCCCCTTGAAGACGTTTCAGAGGCTACTCGGTCTAATGGCAGCTGCAGCCCCCGTCTGCAGACTGGGCTTGTTACACATGAGACCGCTTCAGCACTGGTTACAGGGGCGCGTACAGCCGCGGGCATGGAGAGCGGGAACGGAGCGCCTTGTTATAACGCGTTCATGTCTGGAGACTCTAGCACCGTGGTTCAGCACGACCATGTTCGAGCAGGGAGCTGCTTTGGGCAGAGTGGTCAGACGCGTAGTGGTCACTACGGATGCGTCGCTGTCAGGCTGGGGAGCCCTCTGCGATGGCAGACCGGCATTCGGTACGTGGACAGGAGACCGGACGCGCTGGCATATAAACTGCTTGGAGATGGAAGCGGTCCATCTAGCGCTGCGTGGGTTCCTCCCATTTGTGAAAGACCGTCATGTTCTCATCAGAACGGACAACACGGCAGTGGTGGCGTACATAAATCGCCAGGGAGGTTTACGGTCGCGATCCCTGCAGGGGCTAGCGAGGCGGCTATTATTATGGACGGACAAAGTTCTACTGTCGATTCGAGCAGTGCATGTGCCGGGCAGTTTGAATTGCGGCGCGGACATGCTGTCCAGAGACGGCATTGTACACGGAGAGTGGAGGCTTCATCCGCAGACAGTAAACATGATCTGGAATCTGTTTGGCAAAGCGGAGATCGATCTCTTCGCATCGCAGGAGAACGCCCACTGCCCGCTGTTCTTTGCATTGACGACGGCCACTTTAAAGGGAGACGCACTGTCGAGCCGCTGGCCGAAGGGGCGGAAGTATGCTTTTCCTCCGATCAAGTTAATGCCGCTGGTGCTGCAAAAGATCAGGGAGGAGAGATGTGCGTTGATTCTGGTAGCGCCGAAGTGGCCCAACCCGGAGCTAGTGAACATGGCGCTTTTTCCCCCGTGGCGGATTCCGCCGAGAAGAGACCTCCTATCTCAGGCGAGGGGGACCATATGGCACCCCAACCCGGAGCTGTGGGACCTGCACGTGTGGCAGATCAGCACGGAGTATCACAGCGGGTACTACAGACAATAGCAGAGGCTAGAGCCCCTTCAACGAGGCGCTTATACGCTCTAAAGTGGAGGGTGTTTGCTAACTGGTGTATTGACAAAGAGGAGGATCCCAGGAATTGCGATATTGCCATTATTTTGACCTTCCTACAGGAACGTCTGGATGCGGGCAGTTCGCCATCTACACTGAAAGTTTACGTGGCCGCTATTGCTGCTTGTCGTAATGTGGATGGCCATTCAGTGGGGAAACACCCTTTGATAACGGGTTTCCTCCGGGGAGCGAGGCGGCTTTTCCCCCCCCGCCTTCGTCAGATGCCGGTGTGGGACCTGTCGTTAGTGCTTAGTGCGCTGTCTGACCCGCCTTTCGAACCAGCCGAGTCTAGTGACATCAAAGTTCTCTCATTCAAGACGGCGCTTTTGCTCGCGCTAGCCTGCGGTAAGCGGGTCGGGGACTTGCAGGCTCTGTCAGTGAACAGTGCATGTATGCAGTTTGGACCGGAAGATTGCATGGTCAGACTTTTACCCAAGCGTGGATACTCGCCTAAAGTGCTCTCAACTCCATTCAAAGCCCAGGTGATTACAATTCCAGCATTTTGCCCCGATGGAGTCAGTATTTCGGAGTCTCAGAAGGACGCTTTGTGCCCCGTGCGTGCCCTGCGTGCTTATGTGAACAGAACTAGCCATTTTCGAGCTTCAGAGCAGCTCTTCGTCTGCTTCGCGGGTGCCAAGAAAGGCGGCGCGCTGTCGAAGCAGAGGCTATCACACTGGATAGTGGAGGCTGTGCGACTGGCTTATACTTCCCGGGGAGCTGTTTGCCCTATAGGAGTGCACGCTCACTCCACTAGGAGTTTGGCGTCATCATGGGCGTGGGCGAGAGGTATGTCTATCCAGGACATTTGCTTCGCGGCAGGCTGGTCGTCGCGTAATACGTTTGCAAGATTCTATAACTTGAATATTCCTTCATTCACACCGCACGTACTGTCAGTACATGGAGAGAAAGCTGAGCTGTCATTGGACTAGGCTAGACATGCCCCTAATGGCGCACACTCTAGCCGCGGTTCCGACTAAGCGTGAGTTATTAGCAATATAAGCTATCTGTTCTCTATGTTGTGTCCTTATTATTATGCCCGCATTCATAAGCCGGCAGTGTATTCCCAAGCACCAATCACATTGCTGCAATTCCCCACTCATATGGTTCAGTGTTGCTTAACTGTGTGGGAGGGGCCACGTCGGTGCGGTTGCCGACTTGGCTCTGTGCCAAGGGGTGGTTTCGACCAGGTCCGGTGGCGGTTTCTGAGCTGTTAAAGGGATTAGCGCTTGTGCTATCTCCAGCTCGTTCTAGCTGGGCGGGGTTTTTCCCACGCGGCGGGGGTTTTATTGCTCCCCATACGTAATGTCGAGAGACCGACTCGATAAGGGAACGTCTCTGGTTACTCTCGTAACCTTAGTTCCCTGAGAGGAGGGAACGAGACATTACGTAACCTGCCGTGTGGGAAGGGCTCATAGTTCTTACTCTCGTTCAGCTAAGATTCTGAGGTTTTTGGCGCCCGCCGTCACCTATATTGAGCAGTGTCAGCCAATCAGGTGATGGCGGGACTGCCATTGGCTATTTGCAAGCAAAAGAGTTATTCTATCAGACTTCATGATTCGAGGAAAATGGATTTCCCCATACGTAATGTCTCGTTCCCTCCTCTCAGGGAACTAAGGTTACGAGAGTAACCAGAGACGTTTTCCTCCGGCCTGAAAACAGCCGGGCCAATCAACGAACAGAGGGCGGGCTGAAAGCCGTGACGTAGTCGCTAAGCGCCGAGTATAAGATTAGGGCCGTTTCTCAATATGCGTTCTTGTCTGTACTTGTGTTCTTGTGGACTTGTGAAACGTCATCAGTCGCTGCCCAAGTACTGTCCCAATTCAAAGTTCACATCTAGCCAAGTCCAGTTCAAATCCCCGGATGTGTTCTTGATCCGCCCCTTTTACCGAGGATGCATCGAGAGGTGACTTGTGCGGACTTGAGACAGCCATGTATCCCAGAATGCATCTCGCACCAACCAGCAAGCGTCAATACCAGAGGAGAAAACCCGCGTAATATCAAAATACTACTGTTATTGTGTCATGAAATGTAATTTTAAGAGTGTTTCAGGCGAGAATGTAGTTGTTTAAAGCTCAAATCTGTGGTTTGTTTATAAAGATAGCGCCTATTTGAAAAATTGATCTGACGCTTTCGGAGTTGTAAGATCCAGGCGATCACCGGGAGTTCAGTGCTCATTAACCCCGACTGGAACAGCTTTTCCTCGGCTAGTGCTTCTGACGTGTGCCGCTGGCTCTGGTGTCTCTAGTCTAGTGGATAAACTTGACGTATATTCGTCTTGTGTCGATCTTTGGTCTTACTCATTAATCTATATTTGTTCCATGGCAAATCGTTTTGGCTGAGGGCAAAGTGAAGTTTCATAACTTTATATATTTAGGCTATTTAACTTTAACTTTGTAGCCTAATTGTTTCTTAATTTCTCATTGTAAGTTAGCTTCTTAATAGCCTACCTTTATACTGGATATTATTGATCAGTAAAAATGACATTTAACAAAAAGAGACAGGGTTGTTTTTTTATTTTATATACTTTAAAATAGATATATATTTTTATATTTATTTTAACATTCTCTTCACTATATGTAAAATAAAATGACACGACCCTGTCTCTCTTTGACAAATGGCAATAAAAATCAAGAATGTTTCATATTTTTAAAATAAAATAAAAAAGAAGCAGGGTTGTGTTTTAATATTTCATGTTGTTATAAATATGCAGTGAAGATAATTAATGTACACGTTGCCTGAACCACAATTGTGTGGCCATTTAGGCTAATATGTTTAAGATTTTTTTTTTTTTTATGAAAAGAGGCAGAGTGGTGTTTTCTAAAATATTTTGTTTTATTGTTGACGAAAAGAGGCAGAGTTGTAGCATATTTCGTTTGATTGTTGCCTAAAATATACAATTTCGTATGCTATTTCATCACTCAATTCACTTCTGAGAACATTTCATGCGAGAAATCAACTGTGAAGATTTCAAATATTGGCATTTTTACGAAAATGTATGGCGAGTCGTAAATGTTTGAGTTCTGTATGAGGGTATTGCGCAATACCCGCAAGAACACATCGTCTCAAACTGTCAGCAGCTTCTGTGTGCTCGTCACCTTGCAAGTTCATTCTTCCAAGAACAACTAGCAAGAGCGTTCTCCCCAAGAACACAAGTCCGTTCTTTGCATTCTTGGTTTTGAGAAACACCCTAGGTCAGGGAAATCGAAAACGACCGCGGATATGGAGACGCGGATGCAATTCGCTCTGTTGTGGAGAATATTCCCGGCATTAGCAAACTGAATCCCGAACAAGAAGAGTGTGTATTAAACATTTTGAATGGAGGTGATGTTGTGGCCCTACTCCCTTTGGGAAAAGTTTAATTTATCAACTATTACCGATCGTCAGCGAGAAACAGGGGAGCCTTTTGACAGGTCAGTGTCTCCTTTCTTTTCCAGGTCTTAAATATTGCCATGACATGCTGTAATCTTGCAATTAAGTTGCAGCATTTCCGACAGACTCGAGATGAACAAAGAGCTGTGTTTAACAGAACTAATCCTAACTTCGACAGTTGGCTGCAAATATTTTTTTGTTTCTCTCTACTGTCAAATATCAGTTTAGAGGCCCTGATTGTACCGTGGATGCGTAGATTAACTTCGCATAATCTGCAAAAGTCGTTTACAGCCATGTTCACTCCGGTATTTCGCTCGCATCAAGTGTTTACAGCAGGTTTACAGTAGAAGTTCGATCATAGATTTGAGTTCGATGCATGATGTCTGTGGTTCGATGCGGCTGTGTTGGCACATAACCTACGTCATATATAAACTTATCTGATTGGCTTACGGGTAACCAATGATTTTAAACTTCAGACAAGTGCCCCCTAGCGAGAGAGAAAACACTTCTCTATTATGCCATTCCAGACTCTGTCTACGAAGCAAAGTGAAGTAGCAGAGTCTGGTATTACCAGGCTAGACTCGAAACTCTTTTTAAATGAATAAACTTAAAGTGAAAATGAATAATAGTGTTATAAGTTTTGCTAGATGCTACATGTCAAAAAAGTATGATCTTATGCTGCACGGTCCACGCTGTCCTGACAATTATTATTAAGCTATTAAGATTCTGATAATCCAAATCCAGTTTATACAAAGAGAATGTTGTGCATTATATTTGATCTGCAGTGACTGACGTCTGCGTGTGTTTCTCTGTTGCAGGAGTGGCGATAAGCAGCTATGCCAAATACTGTTACCGTAAACTCCAGAAAGCGGCGCTCACCGGAGCCAAGAAGGTTCGTGTCTCTTGTTTAGGTTTGTTTTTTTGTTGTTGTTTTTAGGTAACACTTTATTTTACAGTGTCCTTGTTACTGTCACGGTGTGGTGCAGGCAGAAGAAGACGAGGGAGAATAAGTTCCAATGCAAACTTTTACTCACAATATAAATCATAAAGGTACATCGAAGACGGGCAGAAGGTTCACACACACTTACTACAACGGAGATCGGACAATGAACAAGGCAACACACAGGGCTTAAATACATATGGAAACAGATCAGGGAAACGAGACACAGCTGACAAGACTAACGAGGTCACAGGTGAGACAGATGAACTAATGAGGGTTGCCATGGAAACAAATGCATGGCGGGAAAGCAGAACAAAGGAAGACATGTGACTAATGAAAATACAATACACGTGACAGTTACATATGTTACATGTACATATCATAGTAATAACAGTAAATTATGCATAATTACATGCAACTAACCCTCAACCAAATCCTAATAGTAAGTACATTAGTATTACTCAGTACTTAAATATATAATTACACTGTAACAATGACACCTTAAAATAAAGTGTAACCTTTTTTGTTTGTTTTTTACTGTAAAGCACTTTGTGACCCTTCCTTGTCTGTGAAAGTTGCTTTATAAATAAACTTTACTTACTTACTTACTTATGCTTAAAGGCTGCTTCACACTTGTAGTGTTGCCATGTCCACTTGTTATAAGCGTTTTTGGGGTTGTTGTTTAAGTTAGGTTGGACTGCAGCGGACACTGAAAAAACAACTTTCACTTAGAAATTGCTTGTAAATTTGTAAATAATTACAAAGAAAATGCAAGTACACTCATAAAAAAAAATTGTGTAGAAACAGTTTTCACTCAGAAATTGCTAAATTTCACAAACAATTAGAAAGAAACTAGAGATGCACGATATATCGGCCACCATATCGGTATCGGTTGATATATATTCATTTTTAATGTTATCGTATATATACATTATATTATATTATATATATTATAATGAGAACATCATTATGATTATGTGCTTGGGACATTGTGAGACTTTTGTTTTTGTAATCAGGCTCTCAAATATTGGATTTAGATTTATCGGCCAATATATCAGTTATCGGCTTTCAGAATGTCAGAAAGAATTATCGGTATCGGCCAAAATTTTCATTTCAGTGCATCCCTAAAAGAAACGGCAATTGACACATTAAATTAAACATGTAGTTTTGAGGTAGAAGTAAAACTGAAATTGTATTTTCTTGTAAAACTTGTAAAAACTTTGAAAAAATCTTTTTTTTATTTAAATGCTTCTAATGCAAACAACTTTCCAGTAAATTTCACAAATACTTTCAAAGAAACTTCAAGTAACACATTGAATTGAACGTGACATTTTGAAGTAAAAAGACTGAAATAGTATTTCATATTCCAATAATTGTACGACTTTGAAAAGTATTTTTTTACGGTGTATTTTTAATTTTATATTTAATGATGGTGTTCTGCCTCTGCGTCTGATTCATCTTTACTGTGTTTCGGCTGTAATTGTCTCTATTGGCAGCGTATGTGCTAATTGGCCATGAAGTGGTGGGAGGACCCGGTTCGGCCTGGTATTTAACGTTTTTTAATTAACATTCAGTTTCCGGAATTTGCTTATTGCCCTGGAGACATCGCCATGACAACGGTTGCCGAGTCTCAAATAGGCTGGTGATGATTTACGCGCCGACCGCATTGTTGCATGATGAGGTGTCAATCATCACACCTGCGTGACGGGACCTTCCCTATGCGCTTTTGGGTTTATATTCCTTCTCGTGTGTGAATGTGTGAACGTTTTAATTGCATGATGCCAGTGGCCTGTGGAGATTCCAGTCGGTGAAAACGGCCAGTAAAAGGGGACTGTGTGTGTTTGCCAGACGCACAGCAGGGTAAAGCTTGAATCATGGCTCTGGTCCAAACCCTAGTGTGCTGCCTACATAGGCATCGTTTGCATGCTCATAAAGACTGCAGCATATGCTACCTTTCTTTGGCTGGACACGAAGGCAGGGTTCATATCCAGTATGGAAAAGTATTGAATATGATTTTTAGCAATTTCCAGGTCTGGATATGTATGGAAAAATTTAAAATATTTGTGTTTCCAGACTATTGCCACTATTTTTTCATTACGCAAGTAAATGATTTCATCTGCAAATTTATAGTAGAGCAAACATTATTAAATAGTAGAATATCCTGCTGTTATTTTTGCTGTTAATATTTTCTAAATTAATGTACTCAGTGACAATATTATTTTAAAAGTAGAAATCAATTTAAAATATTTAAAATGTATGCAGTGAAAATGTGATGTAATCAATATTATTTCATTGATACTTTGACAATATTTTAAAACTTAAAATATACCTTTAAAGTAAATATAAAATATATATAAAATTAATTAAATAAATTAATAGAACTAATAGAAATAATTTTAAACATTTTTTTATAAATAAATGTTATCAGTGACAATATTTTAAAACTTATAATGAATATATTTAAAATTATGCAGTCAGTGAAAATGTGAATGTAATCCATATTAATTTATTAATATTTTTTAATTATAATTTTAATACAATTTATATTATTTTAAAGATTATTATAGGAATGTAATCAGTGATGATATTTTAAAACGTATAATGAATGAATTTAATGATTGTTAAATATTAAAGATCTATGCAGTCAGTGAAAATGTAAATATGCCGTAATCAGTATTATTTTATTGTTTTAGTTTATATTAACTGATAATATGAATTTAAAATGTTTTTTTTTTAAATAAATGTAATCAGTGACAATAATATTATATATTAATTTAATTGTGCAGTTAGTGAAAATGTGACTGTGATCACTATTATTTGATCATTTTGTCAATATTATTTTAAAACTTATAATATGAATTTATTCAAATGCTGCGCATTGAACTTGTCTGGGTTTGGTGCAATATTCTGCTAGTTATTTGGCAACATAGTACATTTCATATTAATACATATTAAATATGGTCTGGAAATTTGAGTCTGGAAAAGTGTGGAGTTTTGAATTGGAACATCTGTCGGAACCCTGCATGCAATCCCATGATGCATTGTGATGAACTCACTAGATTTTGGTACAGAGCCACATGCACTTTTTTTCTAATCTTGGATCAGGATCCGGTTATTTTATGTTTAAGATAAAACGAACATAAAATCTCACAGCATTAGCTGTAACATGGAGGCTGCAACCCTATGAACAGTGTAGGAAAACTAATACTGGCTTTTGGGTGATAGATAAATAAATATGGGAAAAAATAGATTCGTGCCCTTTGAGAATCGATTTTGAATCGACTAAATTTAAAAAAACGGGTCCCACTTTATATTAAATGTCTTTAAGTACTATGTACTTACATCGAAAAAAAAGTACAATGTACTTATTGTGTTGATGTTGTATTGTGAAACACTTTAGCTGATATTGAGGTGTGATACGGGTAAGGTTAGGGTCAGGTGTGTGTGATACGGGTGAGGTTAGGGTCAGGTGTGTGTGATATGGGTGAGGTTAGGGTCAGGTGTGTGTGATACGGGTAAGGTTAGGGTCAGGTGTGTGTGATATGGGTGAGGTTAGGGTCAGGTGTGTGTGATATGGGTGAGGTTAGGGTCAGGTGTGTGTGATATGGGTGAGGTTAGGGTCAGGTGTGTGTGATACGGGTAAGGTTAGGGTCAGGTGTGTGTGATACGGGTAAGGTTAGGGTCAGGTGTGTGTGATACGGGTAAGGTTAGGGACAGGTGTGTGTGATACGGGTAAGGTTTGGGTCAGATGTGTGTGATACGGGTAAGGTTAGGGTCAGGTGTGGATGATACGGGTAAGGTTAGGGTCGGGTGTGTGTGATACGGGTAAGGTTAGGGTCAGGTGTGTGTGATACGGGAAAGGTTAGGGACAGGTGTGTGTGTGTGTGATATGGGTGAGGTTAGGGTCAGGTGTGTGTGATACGGGTGAGGTTAGGGTCAGGTGTGTGTGTGATACGGGTGAGGTTAGGGTCAGGTGTGTGTGATACGGGTGAGATTAGGGTCAGGTGTGTGATACGGGTAAGGTTAGGGTCAGGTGTGTGTGATACGGGTAAGGTTAGGGTCGGTGTGTGTGATACAGGTGAGGTTAAGGTCAGGTGTGTGTGATACGGGTAAGGTTAGGGTCAGGTGTGTGTGTGATACGGGTAAGGTTAGGGTCAGGTATGTGTGTGATATGGGTAAGGTTAGGGTCAGGTGTGTGTGTGATATGGGTAAGGTTAGGGTCAGGTGTGTGTGTTATGGGTCGGTTTAAGGCTGGGTTAAGGTGTAAGGGAAGGGTCAACTGTGTAATTACAAATGTAATTACATAAATTAATTACAGCTGTAATTACATGCAGGTATTTTTAAAATACAAGTACAATGTAAAAACATGTATGTACACAATAAGCCCATTGTATCAAATTATTAATTTCAATGTTAGTACATAGTAGTTAAAGCCACTTAATATAAAGTGGGACCTTATATTCAGGTATTTTCAAAATATAAATACAATGTAAAAACATGTATGTAGACAATAAGTATCAAATAATTAATTTCAATGTAAGTAGGCTACATTAAAGCCACTTAATATAAAGTGGGACCAAAAAACGATGTTTGCCCAGCCCTAATCAGCAATATCTTTATTCTCTGTCTGTCCGCAGGGTTTAAACAAGCCCTCAATAGAGGAGATCGCTCACGCTCGTAACGCCATCTTCCGCCTGTCGATGTTCGGCTCGTCTCTGGAGGAGGTGATGATGATGCAGAAGGACCGATACCCTGATCGAGAGCTGCCGTGGGTCCAGACGCGTCTCTCAGAAGAAGTGCTCGGCTTGAACGGAGACCAGACCGAGGGCATCTTCAGGTCAGACACACTTCTATTAAACATTTAATTGCTGTATTTAATTGATTCCATGCTGTGACTGAGTAATTAAAATATTCAGCATTATTTTTAGCTTTTTGATAATGTGCAAGAAGCATCAGAGTTATTTGATGGGATGGTTTCATCCGAAAAGTAAAAAACAATAAAGTACTAGTTAAAAAAGTATCAAGATATGTTTTCCATGCACAGGAAAAATTATATTATTATTGATGCTGTGACTGAGAAATTAAAATATTCATCATTATTTTTAGCTTTTTGATAATGTGGGTAACACTTTACAATAAGGTTCGTTAGTTAACATTAGTTAACTACATTTTTGAACTAATAATGAACTGCACGTATACAGCATTTATTAATCTTTGTTAATGTTAATTTTAATTTTAACATTTACTAACCCTGACAGGAAAAACTATATTTCATCATTTTCATTTATATGCACTATTATTATTTGTATTCTGCAATATTGATTTATGCATTATACTGTTCAAAAATGTAGGCTCAGTAAGTTTTTTTTTTTTTTTATTCAGCAAGGATGCATTAATTTAATCAAAAGCGACATTAAAGACATTTATAATATTACAAAAGATTCTATTTCAAATGAATGATGTTCTTTTGAACTTTATATTCATTAGAGAATCATGAAAAATAAAATGTATCAGTTTCAACAAAAGCAGTTTTCAACATTGATATTAATCAGAAATGTTTCTTGATCATCAATCATCATATTAGAAGGATTTCTGAAGGATCATGTGACACTGAAGACTGGAGTAATGATGGTCCTGCAACTATGGAAGCTTGTGTCCGCCACATAATAAAACATTTTAAAAGATAATTGCGACTTTTAATCTCACAATTGCGAGTTTATAAGAATTGCGTGTTATAAAGTCAGAATTCCTAGAAATAAACTCGCAATTCTGACTTTTTTTCTCGCTATTGCGACTTTATATCACGCAATTCTGAGATGTCAGTTCTGACAATTACCTTTTTTATTTTTCATTCTGTGGTGAAAACAAGCTTCCATAGAAAACAGCTGTTTTAAATGTGAATAATATTTCACAATATTTACAGTATTTTTGATCAAATAAATGCAGCCTTGGTGAGCAGAAGAGACTTTCAAAAACATGAAAAAATCATACCGACCCCATATTTCTGAATAGTGTATAACATTTTAATAAAACATTTTAGTAAATGAAAAATGCCAAGTGGAGGCCATGAATATTTTTGATTGATGATGCAAACAAATAGTAGTCAGAGTTTTGAATCGATCCATTCAAACGATCCATAAATTAAAAACCAAAAAGAAAGTGAAACCAGGCTGTAATACTTATGTAGCTGACTCTTATGATCAGGCACGAGAAGCTTCAGAGAGTGGATACTTGCAGGTAGACCAAGATATGGGGCTCTTTTTGAGCAAAAATGGGTCACTAATGCCTGATATAAGTACGCTGTACGTTTTATTAGTAAAAATGAGAGAGCTATGAGGGCTGATTCAATGGCCAGGAAACTTTTTTGTAACAACATGTATAAGTGAAAGGCATGACTGCCAGTAAAATGTCACTACCATGTGTGGTTGATGGCATGTCAGATACTGATAATATCTACAGAAGTTTGTTTAATTGTGTTAAGAGTGTAATGGTGGATTTTCTGCAGGGGTTCAGTCTGCAAGACTGCCGAATGACTAAAGAAACGTTATTAGCATGATGGTAGAAAACTGTACATTTCTTGTCTATTACCACCCACTGCTACTTATACCAACGACAGAAATAAGCGCAGTTACAACAGCTTAATATGTGGGAGAGCGTTGCTATAGAGAGTGACAATATTGTATTGCAATAGGTAGCACTTCAAAGTCAATACCAAATCAAAACTAGTTAGCACATTATTTGTAATTGAAAAGGTTTAATGACAAAATATGGTTATGGTTAAACTTAAAATAGTTACAAAATAGATGTATGAGATGATAATAACTTATATCATTAATTGTACCCTGGATATATGTAAAATGTTACCTGAGAGAGAGAGAGAGAGAGAGAGAGAGAATACCTGAGTACAGTGAAAGACTGTAAACTAAGAAGAAGGATGACGAGGTACAGACTGAGCAATCACACTCTGACTGTAGAGACGGGCCGACACCGACAGAGTTGGCGGCCCAGAGAGAGACGCGTCTGCCCGTACTGTGAGCAGGGAGAAGTGGAGACAGAGCAACACTTCCTCACCCGCTGCCCCAACTATGAGGACATTAGAGGGACTTTTTATACAAAATTTGAAATACTTTGCCCTAACTTCATACAATTAGACAACAAAACACAATTTCAACATCTATTAGGTGAAAAAACAGATTGTATCATATTAGCAGCAAGATACATTGATGCTTGTCACAAAAAGAGAGAGTCGACGACTAATCAGTGATGCGCCCACACACACACACACACACACACACACTCAAACACTTACACACTGAATTCTAATAGAATTCAGTTGAAATGTTCATAAACTGTTCTAATTATTATTATTATTATTTATGTATTTATTTTTATTTGGTACACTGTTAATTTGTACAATTAATTTAATTTGTACATTTAGATTTAAGTCATATTATAATATTTTATTATTTTGATGTCTTTATGTATTCCAAGCTTTGGCAATATTGTATTGTGTACAGTCATGCCAATAAAGCAATTTTGAATTGAATTGAAGAGAGAGAGAGAGAGAGAGAGAGAGAGAGAGAGAGAGAGAGAGAGAGAGAGAGAGAGAGAGAGAGAGAGAGAGAGAGAGAGAGGAGGAGGTAAAGAGAGCGAGAGAGAGAGAGAGAGGGAGGGAGAGAGAGAGAAAGAGAGAGAGAGTGAGTGAGTGAGAGAAAGGAGGAGGTAACCAGTTTGTTTTTAAGGCTTTGCTGGGCACAGACATGTGTATATATGCTTTTAAAGAGATAATTGCTAAATATAAAAATCAGAACTCCTCCATTTTTTATGAGTTCCCTTTCACATCTACCTTGTTCGGTCCGGATTTTCAGACTTTTCAGTTTGATCCAAATCAAAATTTTGATTATTAAATTATTAAACCACGGTCCGGACCAAACAGACGAAATTTGGTCTGACGAAAAGGGGCAGTCTCGGTCCGGGTCAAACTGAACAAAGGTTTGGTTCGTTTCTAGTGTGAACGCATTTTCTGTATGGCTCGGACTTTCAGACCTTTTACAGGAAGTTCCAGTGGTTCCCGCGGGATTGCTTGCAGTCTTCTCCTCTTTTCCTGCCAGCGACGATAAAATGTTTGCACAATGAGGACGTTCATTTGGCAAATTTGAACTAGCCTCGAGTATAGTTGGTGTTGCAGGCAGTAATGCCGTAATAATAACAACAGTATAGTGGCAACGTTATGCGTCTGTTCATTCATTCTTGTCAAAGTTACCCAGCGAATTGACAGCACGCTGACGTCAGACGCACGTCTGTTTACAAGTCAAGTCAAGTCACCTTCATTTATATAGCGCTTTTAACAATATGGACTGTTTCAAAGCAGCTTTACAGTGATAATAGGAAATGAAAGTAACAGAGATTGTTTTGGCTTTACAGCAGCTCTAGAATAAAGTTATTGTCCAGCTAAAGTTAGTTTTGATTGATTCACTTCCGTCGCAACGATCATTAGTTATTAACTTAGGGGCCGCTAACACGACACCGTTTTAACAGAATTTTTTTTAATGCGATCCGGCCGCTCATTTGCATAAAACAGTGCCTGGTGGCTCTGAGAATTTTTTATCGCTTCCGCGTAGCCACGTGAATCGTAATTATCCCGACAACATTTTATCAGTATAGAGGTAAAGGGAAGGAGGCCTTCACAGTGGAGAGACTAGTGACACTTCAGGACTGCGTTGTCGCCGTGTCCAGGCACAGGTCCTTCATCAGATCCAGATACGACCTGGATCCGGCGAACTGCGGTAAACCTCGGGATAAACAGAGAGACAAATATTAGCGTAGACGCCATCCTTCTTATGATGTACCAAGTACATCAGGATTTATGGGAAGTGTTCCCGGTTCCGGCTGATCTAAACTATGCAGCCTAACATTGAATTATAGAAGTCTATAATGTGTTGTGTATGCTAAGCCATTGGTTTACAAACCAATCAGTGTCAGGATGCAGCCCACATAGATGATGACGACAGGACGCACGTATGTCATGTAAAGTTCTTTAGTGCGCTCGCATAATTGCAATGTGAAACCAAACCAAAACTTACCGACTGTATCAAAACATGAACTTTGGTGCGGACTTTCAGGTGTGAAAACGCCCTTAGATGCATCTAAAGCATTCAATACCGTAAACCACAGAAAATTATTTATTAAATTAATCCAAAAAGGTGTACCCAAAAATATAGTACGTATTTTAACCTACTGGTATGCACAGCAAACAGTGCAGATCAAATGGGTGAACAGTGTGTCTGCTGGATTCAACGTTATTACTGGGGTGAGACAAGGGGGAATCTTGTCCCCAGTTCTTTTAAACTTATTTTTGGACGAACGTCAACAAGACTCAGAGCGTGTAATACTGGTTGTGTGGCTGGGGATTTTGTTCTGAATCACCTGATGTATGCAGATGATCTCGTAGTGTTTAGTCCGAACACAGCTGGGCTACAGCAGTTACTCAACATGTGTTCAGAACATGACATACAGTATAATGCAACTAAGGCTATGTTTACACGGAAACAATCTGAAGAGAAAACGCAAAAGTGGCGTTGCGTTATCACTTTTTATTCTGCGTTTAGACGAGCGTTATGGGGGGAAATCCGCGTGCATATGGTGACGCAAAAGTGTGTGAAATTCGAGGTAGTATGCACTCCAGGCGGCTAGGTGGCAATGTGAAGCACTGCCACACAACAACACCAACACCTGCGTACAACCTTCCTTCTACTTCTCTCCCTAATAGCGCGAAATCAAAACATGGTGAAGCGAACAGCAAAAAGACTCTTGTACGTTTATCAGAGCTGCTAGGGCAACTTGAAAGTCCGACGTATGGAAATAATCCGACATGTTGGTTGTTATTTTCCTGTACTGGCGCATGCCTGTGACGTAAATGCGTACGCGACGAGAGCCACCGTGAGCAGATTTGCGTTTTTACCCTTTAGACGGGAACGCGACGGTGGAGCGTTTTTAAGATTTCCACTCTGGAGGGTGGTTTCACTTTTTTACTGACCTCGTATATATGTGATAGACAACAATTTGTTAAGATAGGTAACAATCGCTCACGCTCTGTTCCTGTTTCTCATGGTGTGCCCCAAGGCTCTGTACTTGGCCCGCTTCTATTTCTAATCTACTTGCTACCGTTAGGCCAGATCATCAGACAGCATGGTCTCAATTTTCATAGCTATGCTGATGATATTCAAATTTACTTCACGATCGATCCGAATTCATCTTTTCCACCCTCTTCAGTTATCTCCTGCCTTCACGAACTTAAAACATGGATGTCCTCTAACTTCTTACAGCTTAATGCTGGTAAAACCGAAATCCTGTTGATTAACCCTAGATCACAGAGCTCACCCAGACATGACATTTTTATTGATATAGATGGTATTGAGATTAGGCCTTCAAAAACTGTACGGAATCTGGGAGTTTTGTTCGACCCCACGCTCTGCTTTCACTCACACATTAGTCAGACTGTCAAATCATGCTTTTTTCACCTGCGGAATATTGTTCTTATTCGCCCCCCCCCTCACCTTTATAGATGCGGAAACTGTTATTCATGCTTTTATCACTTCCAGATTGGACTTCTGTAATTCATTATACAGCGGACTACCCACCAAAGCAATACACCGCCTTCAAATGGTTGAAAACTCTGCTGCACGTGCCCTCACATATAATAAAAAATCTGCCCACATCACTCCTATCCTTCACCAACTGCACTGGCTTCTTGTCATAAACCGCATCCAATTTAAACTGTTAGTTCTAGTATATAAAGCTGTACATGGCCCGGCACCCAAATACCTTGTTGATTTGGTACAGCCATATGTTCCAACTCGGGCCCTTAGGTCTAGCACTGAAAACCTACTCGTGGTACCCCGGGTCAGACTCTCCACGGTGGGCGGTAGGGCTTTTAGTGTTGTTGGCCCTATAGGCTGTGGAATAAGCTGCCCCCGAATCTTCGTGCGACCGACAACATCCGGACCTTCAAAAAACAACTTAAAACTCATATCTTCAAGCTTGCCCAATAAATCAGTATCCTCATCACTGCTTTCTCTGTTCTTCACTTTTCCAGCTCTATTTGCTACATACTTCGTCGTAATTGTATATTTTGATAAATAATACAATATGTCTTTCTTTGTTTCATGTCAATCAGTGTATGCTTGTTTCCATCTGTTTTGTCTCTCATAAGCAGATGGCCTTTGTATTTGTTTGCTTGTTGTTTGTTTGCTATTTGTATTACATTGTGAAGCGACCTTGGGTTCTTGAAAGGCACTATAGAAAATAAACATATTATTATTATTATTATTATTTTTTGGCGTTTACCAAAAACGCCGTCGCCGTGTAAACGAAAGGCACATCTGATAAAATATTTTTACGTTTTCACCCACAAGCGTTCTCGTGTAAAAAGGGCCTTAGAGTGTGTGTGTAATGGTCATCAGCTGGAGTGCCCTTTTATCACATTCACCTGTGTCTCATTATCTTGTTTAGCTCACCCCATATAAGCCTGGTTTTCCCATTCACTCACTGCAAAGTTTTGTATGTTGTTGCGCTGCATTTCTGAGCATTCTCCCTGGTTTCGTTGTCCTTTTTGCCTCTGACCCCTGCCTGTTTGTTTGTTGTTTATTTGTTTGTTTGTTTGTTTGTTTGGACTGCCTTCCTGTGCTTGACCCTTTGCCTGTGTTTGACTATGACTCTGGATTACTCTAATAAACTGCATTTGGATCCTCAACCTTGTCTCGGAGCAGTTTGTGGTCAGTGGTCATGATCTGTAGGACTAGGGATGGGACGGTATGAAAATTTCATATCACGATTATAGTGACCAAAATTATCGTGATTATCAATATTATCACGGTTTTGTTAAAACGAGATCAAAGTGTTCAAAAAGAACTGATGCTTACACTGAAAACATACTATATGATGTATGTATAGTATATGATGACTATTTGTTTCAACACTGAAACAAATATAAAGTTTTGTATTTTAAAATCAACAAACAACAAATAAAACAAGCAGCTCTATGCACTTTTTTTAAGGAAGATAATATTCTGTGGCATTTCCTTCATAATGACCGTCGTCAATAGCAGCGCATAACAGCGCACATCCATGTAGCCTAACTTATCACAACGGACGCGCGCTCTCATTTCATTCAAATACAACTTGCCGTCTTGCGTCTCCGTTTTTGATTGTATTGAAAATGAAATCAGAGTTGTTTTATTGTTTACAGAGTTTGAAAATATTGTTGTGATCCTCTTGTCTGGACGATTGTTTTGTATGCTGTAGCCTACAAAATGGATTTATAAACGGGTAAGATTTAAAACATTAATCTATCAATTCAATATGTCCCCATAATTATGTGGTAAAAAAAAATCGGTGTAATAACTGTACAATGAATATACATTATTATCCCTTAAATGTCACTCTAATAGTCTTGTTTGAACTTGTTCGTTCGTCTTTGGCTCAAAGCCACTTGCTGCGAACTTTTCTTCACGGAAGCTTCACGTTTATTTCAAGTGAGTGAGATAAAATATTTCAACTCAAAACAACATTTTGTGCCCAATTATTTCCCAGACGTAGTTTTAGTAGTGAGGTCAAAGTTAACTTGCCTTGCGTTCGCTACAACACCTCAGATTTGGTCCTCTTAAAGACTGAAATATCTCCCGAGCACGGTCACTGCGTCTGCCATGCCTTCTCGAATAAAACAAAAACAAAAAAACATTGCGCGCTGCTGGACTGTTGCTGGCTGGACAGGATATACATTAAGTTATTTAAATCGCGATAATCAAACACGGTTTTAATGATAATTAAATTTTAAACGATAATACTAATCGTCAGTACATTTTATCGTGGTTTATAGTGAAACCGGTAATCGTCCCATCCCTATGTAGGACCAAGGAAGACAAGTTTATAAAATTTCCGTACTTCTTTCTGTCAAATGTTGTTCTTGAGGTCACAAGGAAAATCAAGTATCTTGGGCATAGAGGACATGTCTGATGATGAAGACATTTTTAGACCGTTGTATGCCCATGCTAATACTCTTGCAAGGACGTTTGGACACTGTACAGACAATGTTAAGATGACTCTGTTTAAGACATATTGTTGTGAATCATCCGAGTCATAGAGATCCATTTGCAGCTTTCTTTATTTAGTTGAGTAGTCAAACGGGCAATGGTCAAAACCAGAAAACACAGCAGTGCAGACAGGGTTAAATCGTAAAAATACCAGGCAGAAGATCAGGGCAGGCGGATAACAGTCCGAGTCTGAGAACAAGGCAGGGGTATCGTAGGCGGGCGGCAGACAAGGAGATAACAAAGACAGACGGGGTCAGCAACAATCATGCAATCACAGGGATAAACGCTTAGAAATGTTCACAGTAGCAAAACAAGACTTCGCACAGAGAGCTGCATGCAACACAGCTATAAAGCCTGATGAATGAGCTACAGCTGGGCATAGTGATCAGAGACAAAACTGGGGCTGTTGGGAAATGTAGTGTAAACAGGAATGAGTCAATATTCGGGCGAGGGCGCCCTCTGCTGGCCGGAGAGCGAGGTTACGGAGTTAGGGATCGTGACACATATTGTACATCTCTGTACACAGCCCATCTTTGGACTAACTATAAAAAAGCCAGTCTGCAAAGGGCCTACAATGATGCTTGTCGTGTGCTTTTAAAGCGACCAAGGTGGACTAGTGCGAGTGAAATGTTTGTGTCAGCTCGAATTAACACTCTACGAGCAACTTTGCGAAAGTTAATGTATAGCTTTATCTGTAGGTTAAATAAATCTGAGAATGAAATAATTATGTCACTAACAAATATTAGATTTAGTGCAGTCCGCTATCAGGAGGCACTGGTACAGCTGTCTTTTTAAAATGCCTATTTAATTGTTTCTTTTTATTTGGTGTGTGTGTGTGTGTCTTGTATCTATATTGGAATAAAGTTGAATTGAATTGAAAAAGACAATTTGAACTGATTCACATTTTTGAACTGCATTTCTGCTACTGAAGTTTTAAATCAGAGACGCCATTACACATCTCAGTCTTAACGCTCTTATACACTTGAAATTAATCTAATGACACTCTGGGAAATTTAATTACTTAATAAAAAGTGCATTAAAATCTCCAGTGTTCACAGTGCGTGCAAAATCATTGCAAATGTATTTTAAATTTTCAGCCCTAATTAACCCACATTAACCTGCTGACATCACCACATGTAAGCCATTAACCCACACAGTAGATAATGTAAAACTGTGTTGTGGTTATAATTAATAAACGAGTCTTTGAGTTCTAATTAGATTAGAACTTCAGTGGATTATTCAGTGTTGGCATGTTTACTGGACAAACATGGCATCCAAAATTGAATACTTCACTAATATATAGTATGAGAATTCATAGTATTTGAAAAACAGTAGGCGAAAAGTCCCGAGATTCTGAAATGTGCATAAGATGGACACTTTGCTATCCCATGAGGCCACGGGAGAGGATTTATGAGCGAAAGTGAAGCGACGCAACTATCGCTGGTAGGTCACATGACAGTAACAACATGGCAGATGTAGTACGTGCAAATTGCATTCATACTACCCCATATTCATATATAGAACATACTTTTTTAATGGTCGCAAAGTAAGTTCAAATTCAAATCTAGTACTCACTGATTTCGGACGCAGCGTAACCTTTGGCATTCATGAAACACTCATCTCATAGTTGGTTCCAGAAGTGTTTTTTTCCCCATTAATTTCTCCCATAGGGATTTCAAAAAAGTCTTCTTTAAAGTGTTATAAGCCACCAACCAAGCCGACCAACTATAAGGAGAATTACAACACTACGAACTTTGATTTGAAGCAAAAAAGTATTTGAAAATCGAACAAAATTACAAGACTGTGAACTTAAAGGCTTTAGTGAGGGAAAGAACTACAATCCAGCATTGAGAACTGCAAAACGATGGTGGATTATTACAAAATATGCTTATATATTTGAATATTTTGAGAGAATAGACTCAATTACGTCATTTGCGGTGTTTCATTTTGCTTGTTTTGACTCTAATTGGTGGAATTTTCTGTACAGCATCATGGGTAGTGTAGTTTTTCACCACGAATTTCATTGTTAAACACGATTACTTTAAAACTAAGTTGAAATGATGCGGGCTGACGGCTTCAGCAGAAGCAAACACCATCGACTATAAACCTTGGAGCTCAGTCTTTTTAAAGGTTTATAAATTATCCTTCAAAATCAATTTCCCTATGGAGAGTTTTTACTTCTGTGTATTTGTGTAACACTTTATTTTAAGGTGATGTACTTACACATTACTACTGTACATACTATAGTAAGAAATGTAAATTATGCATAATTACAAGTAACTAACCCTAAACGTAACTCTATAGTAAGTACATGTAGTTAACTAATATTATTCAGTACTTATTTGAGTATGTACAATGTAACTACGTCACCTTAAAATAAAGTGTAACCTAAACTTTTACATGAATTCTTCATTGATAATGTGTGTTATTAAAACTAAAGTTTCTAATCATCTTTTTTGGATGGAGTTTCTGCCCATAGATATCATTCTCTTCCCTTCAGTTTTATTCTTATTATTTATTTATTTGTGCATTTTGTTGTCTTATTGGTTTTTTTTTCTTCTATTTTTACATTTTATTGTCTTATTGTTTTTATTCTTTTTTTTATTCATTCTTTGGTTACACTTTACATTTTTTACATTTTTAAAGCATTTATTAATCTTAGTAATAGTTAGTAAAAAAAATAGTTAAATTGTTCATTGTTTGTTCATGTTCACAGTGCATTAATTATTGTTAACAAACTTTTGA
Source organism: Gila robusta (assembly GCA_030770095.1). NCBI lineage: Eukaryota > Metazoa > Chordata > Actinopteri > Cypriniformes > Leuciscidae > Gila > Gila robusta. Next base: position 100,737 of record JAVALU010002406.1, read on the forward strand.
TTTTAAAAATGTATTACTAAATGTTGAAATTAAAGTATTAGTCATTGTTTGTTCATTGTAAAAAGTACAGTATAAATAAAATGTAACTTACTCAAATAACTCTAAATATGTTTTGGATAACTATACTTGAAGCCTTAAATGAAACATTGATAATATAATTAATAAATACTAAGCGTGAAACCCTCATTGCTGTTCAGATTAAAACTCATTGGCACAATAAACCCCAACAGTATATATGAAATAAGTTTTTATGTTATAATAACCTGGCTTCATTACAGAAAGGTATATGTTCATTGTCTTATGTAGTTTTCAGTCACCATGTCCACAATGCTGATGTTTTGCTGAAGTGTAACGTGTGTTTTTGTGTGTCTCAGGGTGCCCGGAGACATTGATGAAGTAAACGCGCTGAAATTACAGGTGGACCAATGGAAGGTGCCGACCGGCCTGGAAGACCCACATATTCCAGGTATCCCACAATTCCTTTGTCTAATCTAATTTAAGCAATTTAAACAATCTACAGGGGATTGGGGGTAATATTTGCCCTAGTAATATACATGGTATAGCAAATTTCTCATAGACCTTTAGGGCCACGAGTCAAACAGGGCGAGATTCAGTCTGGTCGGCCTCCATTAATCTTGTCTAATAGGTGCTCAAACTTCATTGGCCGATGGCAGCCATGTTTTTCAAGATATGCAAATGTCCTCATAGACAGTCATGGCACCTTGGACAAAGAAACTGCATTCCAATTTTCAAGTCAATCGGACTAATGGTTATGTAGTTTTCATGTTTTTCATGTTATAGCGCCACCAAGTGGCAAAATCCCACTTTTTTTGTACTGTGACCTCAGATTGAGCTCTTACATATGTGTACCAATTTTGGTGAAAATATCTCATTCTATTAAATAGTTAGAGCTATTTTAGTAAAAGTGGCCCCGCCCAATTTAAACGTTCTGTCGTCTCGTTGCAGAACTTTTTCTGATAATTATTAATACTCAGACTCCAGAGAATCGTTCTCCACTGGAAATAGTATACCATCCAATCACCTTTGGCATACTGTGTTTAGCATACTATAATTTGTGATGCACTAATTCTATTGTTACTTACTACGCTGTAAAACAATCTGGTGGAGGATTTACTTTGAAACATTTATCACTCAGAAATTGCTTGTAAATTTCACAAATAATGCAAGAAACGACAAGTAACACATTGAATTAAATTTGACATTTTTAATTGTAATTTCTAAAAAGCATTTTTTTCAGATTATATAGTAAAAATAGCCTGCATGTTGGCCTGTGGCTGAGAAATTAACTGTCTAGTTCATTCTCGGATTGGATTTGCTAATTATTTGTGTTGGTTGTTTTGTGCGGGGATTTCATGATACATTATTGATAAAGATCCTCTGTAGCTGTTTTTGCATGCAGACAGCTGTTTGTGAACGAAACAAGCAAGTACAAAATATCTTTACAACATTACTGAAGTTGAGTTACATCAGTGCAACATTTCTAAAGTGTCTGACCTCAAATATTTTAGTAATCATAAATTCAAATCACTCATTAGCTTAAACACATCGTTTTGATATTGGAACTGCGTCTCCATGAAAACGGTTCTTTAAAACCTTTTAGCGGCTCAATTTTTGTGATATCAAATTAAAATTTGGAACATAACACAACTTGTCTACACATATGACTTTGATTTTCAATCAAAAGTATGTATTTTGCATAAAATAAAAAATATTTAGTTCAGTCCATTTGCTTTACAGTGAACT
>JAVALU010002406.1:107500-297380 GCA_030770095.1 Gila robusta
TTATTATAGAGACGGCAGGAATATTAGTGCTGTCACTTTAAGAGCTGCACGGATCCAATATACTGATACACATGAACACAGAAAACAGAGTCTCTCGCGCTTCACTGGTTTAAAGTCATATTGAAATACTCACGAAGGACTCGATAAGAGGAATCGAAATTTAAATTTTAAACAAGTATCCGATTCCTGACCTCAAGTATTTGATTCCAGATTTGGAATCGATTTTCGATTCCCAACCCTATTCACAATATAAATATAAAATACTGGCCCTAAAAATAAACTTCATTTTCTTTATGCAAAATATTATTTCAAATAGTTTTGAGGTGAAATATGAGCAGGACTTGCTTTTGACAGACAAAAGATGTTGGTATGTTTGGCTTCTCCACATTTCTGCACACCCTGATCTGTCATGGTCACATGTTCACGTCCTCATCTGTACAGAACAATGTGTAAAAAATACAAATAAAAAGCTAAAACGAAAGAAAAGAAGATAACGAAATAGTAATTACTACTTCAGTATTTGACAGCAGGAGCATTTAATGTTCATCTTTAGGTTTGGACCTCAAAACTCATTCGTTAGCAAAACTTAGATTTAAAATAATAATAATAAAAAAAGCAGATATGGTATGAAATATGATTATATGTCTGAAATGAAATGTTGACCGGAAGAAGATGCGTGATCAGACCAGTGTGACCTGAGAGCAGCACACACACAAACACACAGGATTATGGGAGATTGTACTGAATGCAGAGATGTTTCTCGTCACAGGTTTACTGTATTCATGAGTCGTGTTAATAAAGCCCTCTCCCTCCTTTTGCTCTGAGGTCAAAGGTTACTCTGGACGTTACGGTTGAGCTGAACGTTGTTTATTAAACAGTTCAAAGGATTCATTGACTTGTGTGATCATTTCTGTAATGCTGTTTATACACACTCACACAGATACACAAACACACACACACACTCTCTCACACACACACTTTCTCACAGACACTCACTCACACACACACACACACTCTCTCACACCAACACTTACTCACACAGACACACCCACTTTCTCACACTGACACTTACTCACAGACACAAACTCGCACACACACACACACACTTTCTCTCTCACACACACACTTTCTCACACACACTCACTCAAACAGACACACACACACACACACACACTCTCACAAACACACACATACTCACTCACTCACACACATAGACACTCAAACACCCCCTCTCTCTCTCTCTCACACACACACACACACACACACCACACCCTCTCACAAACTCACACAGACTCACTCAGTCACACTCTCAAACACACTCTCTCTTTCACACACACACACTTTCTCACAGACACACTTTCTCTCTCACACACACACTCTCAAACACACACACTCTTACACAGACAATCTCACACGCTTACAGACTCACACTCTCACACAAAGACACTCACTCACATTATCAATGTTAAAAACAGTTGTGTACAAAAAATGTCACATAAATGCTGTTCTTTTGAACTTTCTATTCATCAAGTAATCATGAAAATAAATTGTAGACAACTGTTTTCAACACTGATAATAATCATAAATGTTTCTTGAGCATCAAATCATCATATTAGAATGATTTCTGAAGGATCATGTGACACTGAAGACTGGAGTAATGATGCTGAAAATTCAGCTTTACCAACACAGAAATAAATTTTATTTAAAGTATATTCAAATAGAAAACAGTTATTTTAAATTGTAAAAATATTTCACAATATTACTGTTTTTGCTGTATTTTGGATCAACTAAATGAAGCCGTGGTGAGCAGAAGAGACTTCTTTTAAAACATAAAAAAATCTTACCGTTCTAATAATTTTGGCCACCACTGTTTATATATATATATATATATATATACACACACATACATACATACATATCGTACACATGCTTCATAGGCGTAGCCACGGGTGTGCCGGTGCCAGCTGGCACACCTAGGCTACAAATAGATGCAGAATTATTTTAAGTCTAATAATTTGATACAATGGACTTATTGTGTACATACATGTTTTTACGTTGTATTGGGTCAAAAAAAAATGCGGGGGACAGAATCACCTGTTTCTAAAAAAGCGGGGGACGTGCCCCTTCCTTTTTTAAATACATTTACATTTACATTTATTCATTTAGCAGACGCTTTTATCCAAAGCGACTTACAAATGAGAACAATAGAAGCAGTTAAACTAACAGTAGGACAACAATACATAAGTGCTATAACCCCTCTCAGTTTAATTTTAGTGCAGTTTTTTTTTTTTAATAGAATAGAAGAGAAGAGAAAGTGTTAATACTACTGAATCAAGTGCTGCCGAAAAAGATACGTCTTCAGCAGTTTCTTGAAAGTGGCTACTACTGACTCAGAAGCTCTGGTTGAGTTAGGCAGATCATTCCACCAACAGGAACAGTCATGGTAAAGGTCCTGAGAAAGAGATTTTATAATAAAAATAAATAATAAAATGACATTGCATAACTCATAGAGATCACACTGTCCGAGAGTACATACACATAAAACATGATATCCGAGTGGAAAACAAAAAAAACTAAGTTGTACGCTACTGTATCACGTGCCGTTTGAACGCACGTGCTACAGCGATCTGTCACATTTAAAAGCGCCAAAACGTTATTTATTGTGTGAATCTCGTAAAAATATTGTCAGACTCTGACAATCTTTTCCCTATCAAAAGTAACCTTCTTTGTCTTGTCTGTCGGTGTCAGTGTCCTCTTTGTCCGCGATTTTTCTCTGCGTAAGAAAATGGATGTGTGGTGTGAGAGCGTGTGAAGAGGGTCAATTGCGTGAGTCTCACGGTCAGTGCGTGAGAGTTGGCAGCTTTGCAGCCATAAAACTCTTGAGTTTCAATGACGTCAAGGCTATGATGTGATTGGTTTGTAAGGCACACGTGATCCACGCGGACCTTTATGGACCTTTATGGTCCTCACATAAGATCTCTGTAGATATATCAAGACTGCTCTCTCGGATTTCTATGAAAGGGAAAAACTGCAACGCTGAATAAGTCGGAATAAAAGAGCAAATCGCCAAATGGTAAGTCATCCCGTGTTTGCAGCTGCAGTTAGAAGCTCCTCTTCCAGTGAATCAGAGTTAGAGCTGCGCGTGCGTAACGTTACTGTCTCTCGACCAAACCGGAAGCAGCAACATTTATAGGAAAGAGTACAGCAGATATTCTGGTTATTCTACATTCCAGAAAATAGGAATTGATTTTGCAATTTGCATAAGCAAAATATCTACCCGGAGGCGATGAAAAATGGCCAGCGAGTGAACTGACTTTCCTCGAAAAGGACTTTGACTACAGTGACGCCAGAGAGTTGTCAAATCATTAGTTTTATCAGTTATTACTAGAACTAATACACGATCAAACAGTCATTCATTCATTCATTCGATGTCATGGTATGCTCGTTTTAGACACTTTGCAGCTGTTAAATCACGTGTTGATCACAGAAAATAATATTTCAATATTATCTGAGAGTTTATAAAGTTAATTTATTGAGTGTTAAAGTGTTGACCGTGATCATGTTCATGTATTATCATTATAAAGCATGTTTGTCTGTGTTTAGTGGTCATGTGTTAATGCATATATTGACAGCTCATCAGTGATGTGTTGTCATATTGAAATAAAGGGCGTATCAGAGGTTAAAGGTTAAAATGATCCGATTATTTACTCATCCTTTAGCCATCCTAGGTGTATGTGACCTTCTTCTTTCAGCCATACACAATCAGAGGTGTATTAAATATCCTGGCTTTTCCTAACACTTTTTAAAAAGGGAATAGAGTAACAAAGAAGTACTGCTCTTATTACCTTGGTAATTTTTGGACTCTACCATGATAGTACATTTTGTGCATATGTGCTTTGCTTATTATAAGAACTGGCGAAGTATAGATGGATGGATACAGTTGTTATTTATAATCAAACCTCATCTCTCTCTCTTTCAGATGGACGGGCCGATGCGTGTGTTGGTGACGGGTGGCAGTGGGCTGGTGGGACGAGCGATAGAGCGAGTGGTGAAAGAGGGTGAAGGGAGAGAAGGAGAAGAGTGGATATTCCTCTCATCCAAAGATGCCAATCTCATGTAAGAGATCCTGAACAAACACTCATGAGACGTCACACCATTTAAACAACACAGTCATTACAATATCATATCAGTTGGTATATTATACTTTTTAAAAAGTAACTCAAATATTTTGTTGTAAATTTAAAAGTAATGCGTTACATGGAAAAAAAAGTAATCTGATTGCGTAACTTGCATTACTGGGTATAAAAGGAGCATCCACCAAAGACTCAAACAATTCAAAAATCACAATTCTCAATGGAAGATTGCAAAGTATTTTATGTCTTTCACCAGTTACCATATATAACATTGTGAAAAGATTCAGGGAATCCAGAGAAATCTCAGTACATGTAGGGCAAGGCAGGAAACCTCTGTTGAACGTATGTGACCTTTGACCCCTCTGATGGCATTGCATCCGTCATGCTGCTGTGTTAAAGATAGACACATTGGCTTGGGAATACTTTGGAAATCTCTTGTTACTCAAGGAGAAAGATATACCTTTGTTGAATGCAGAGAGTTTTTGTTTTTTGGAAAAACTGACTTTAAGTTCTTAGTCCCAAAGACGAATAGGACCATCCAGATTTTCATCAGCGTACGTCTGCAAGATGTCTGTTAAAGATCACTCTGCAAAGCATCTGCTGTTTACTAACATCTGATAGACGTCTTTAATATGTCGGTTTTACATCATAAACATCTTAAAGACATTTTCTAAACGTCTATTCGACATCTGACAGGAAACGTCCTACAGACGTATTGCAGATGAGCAAACACTCTAAAAAATATGTAAACGCACATCAAATAGACGTCTCAGGTGCGTTGAGTCACTTTCATCAGAGTAAGATGGAGGTGTACCATCTCTTAAATTACTACACACAAAAACAGCAAGGTTTTTAACTCTATGCTTCTAGAAAATAAAGAACAAAGAATCAGGTGTGTTTTGCTTTTTTATGTTTTTAATTTATTTATTAAACTTTGTTACATATTATATTGTTATATTACGATGCTATCATGTTTTGTGCAGGCAAGTAGCTTACTTTGTTGTGAACAGAAAAGCCTGACAATATCACTGCTTAAATAGCTTTGTATTGTGGTATTCCGCCATGTTTGTCACTGACACGCTCCCAACTCTTAAGAAAATCCCGAGTTTCCCACTCAAACTCTGAGTCCGAATCAACATGCACCAATACTAAAATTTTCTATGTCATAATCATTTGTTAACGAACAAGTATTCATTACTTCAATAAGCTCATTGTTTCTGCCTTTAATTATTATATTGTTTAAATTAATAAATTTTTAGCTAACTGTGATTTGTATATGTACATTTCTGAAATACTTACTTAGACACTTACCTCTAATAACAGATCTCTCTAAATTGTAATGTGGACTCTGTAAAGCTGCTTTGAAACGATGTGTATTGTGATTAGCGCTAGTCCTATACAAATAAATGTGAATTGAATTGAATCATATTAACGACATTGTGGTGGCGTTCATGTGTGTTCAACTCGCAAATACGATCTTTCCAAGATGACTTGAACGCAGTGTCAGACTCGTGTACTGGAGCTCTGTGTGAAACTTGAGTTAGCCAAGCCCATGCTTATTGCAGTGTTCATGGAAACATTTGCCACTAATGGTAAATCGCAGCGATATATATTGCCAATATGTAAATTAATTCTTGTTGCTTATTGTCCATTTCGTGTCTTATGATAACTGTATTTACATGTGCTGTTTCAGGAGCGCTGAAGAGACGAGATCAGTTTTCCAGAAGCATCGTCCGACACACGTCATTCATTTGGCCGCCATGGTGGGCGGGCTTTTCAGAAATATGAGACAGAACCTGGACTTCTGGGTAATTATAACGTTGGACATATGTGAACCTGGACCACAAAACCAGTCACATGTCGCACGGGTATATTTGTGGCAATAGCCAACAATACATTGTATGGGTCAAAATTATAGATTTTTCTTTTATGCCAAAAATCATTAGGATATTAAGTAAAGATCACGTTCCAGGAAGATATTTTGTAAATTTCCTACCGTAAATATATCAGATTTATTTTTGTGAGTGGATGCAGCAACATCGAGGACTTCATTTGAAAAACTTTAATGGCGATTTTCTCAATATTTCGATTATTTGCACCCTCAGATTCCAGAGATATAGTTGTATCTCGGCCAAAAATTGTCCTACCCTAACAATACATCAATGGATAGCTTATTTATTCAGCTTTCAGATGATATATAAATCCCAATTTAAAAAAAAATTGATTCTTATGACAGGTTTTGTGGTCCAGGGCAGTGGGGATTTCTTTAAGACTGCAAGGGAAGCTCAGCTTCCTCTATAATGTCAAAAAATGAATGGTCAAATATGTACTATTGTGTTAACATTTTATTGACTATAAATGCGTTATAACACGTTCATCTTGAAGACGAGTTGGTTCAGAATCAGCTACATATAGCAGATCGGCTGACTCGATTTCCTTCTCATTCATTCCCGGAGCGTCACAGTGCATTTCCCTGTTGAAGCCGAGCGTCCGGTGACTTCAATGGGGCTTTGAACAGTTTTATTCAGTGCTTCGAAACTAGACGGTCATTGGATAAATCTGCGATTATGTCCCTGGACTCCGGGCTTCTGCGTGATGATTGGAGGGTCTGTCAAAAGACTGCATCTCCTTTTGATTGACAGCGATTTTGTACTATAAAAAGTCGCTGCCACTGAAGCTGTTCGAGCGCAGTCCCATCGCGGATTTTGCAAGTGTGGTCGAAAGACAAACTGCTGCAACCTATTTCTTGGTATTTGCTTGGCGAAATTGCTAGCCAATTTTCATCATACATTTCACACAATTATACACCACATTCCTTGTTTAACCTAATTCCCACATCTCCTCCGTCGAGTTTAATATCTTTTTTTCAGATCGTTTGTTCATTCATACAGCTTCCCCTCTTTGAAAGACCAGCAGCTGCCACTGGTCCAGGGTCACATATGTAATAAAAGCTTGGAAATATCACTGTTGAATAACTGAACTGTACATTGACTGTCTTTGTTTGTTGTTTTCAGAGGAATAATGTATTTATCAATGACAACGTGCTGCAGACGGCTCATGAGTTCGGGGTGGTGAAGGTCGTTTCTTGCCTGTCCACGTGTATATTCCCAGATAAAACCACCTACCCGATAGATGAGACCATGGTAAACTCACACACACACACACACACACACACACACACACACACACACACACTTTAATAGGCAGATGTTGGGATGGTTTATATTTAGCATTCTTTTAAAGGGCTTATAACATGATACATTTTCCTTCTATGAATCATTGTCATATAAAAACACTGTAACTTTCATAACTCAGACTTCCTCTGCAGAATCATTAGAATCCAGTGGGTCCAGTTTATTTTCTACAAGATTATCCATGATTTGAGGGAGATGATGATTAGACACTTTTTGTTTGGTATTGTCCTATATTTTTTGTCATCTATACAGACGTGTTTCTCTCTCGCTCTGTTTCAGATCCACAACGGTCCGCCACATGAGTCTAATTTCGGTTATGCCTACGCCAAACGCATGATTGATGTCCACAACAGGTCAGTGTCAAAGTTCATTGGTCTTGAGTTTTTTTTGGGTGTATCACATGAAAGCATGTCTGTCGCATTTGGAAAAAAAAAAAATTCCGTGCATTTTCATATCATTAAATGAGATTTAAACATATTTTTGCTCCATATTTTCATTTCCACGGTTATTTTTCTTTATTTTTTTGTGTGTAATTCTCATTCAAATTAGTGAATTTCAGTAAATTCCTATTACTGTGATCCAATAAAAATATAGATTTTTTTTTTACATTTAAATCATCATAAATTAAATGCAGCACAGTAAACACCATGTATAATAAATATTTAGCAATTTAAATTATTTTTATGACATTAATGATAGGGATGGCGAAAACTAAACATTTTCTTGACCGACCACCGAGCCTCATTAGCCGGTTGAAACCGGTGAACCGATTAGTTTAAAATATGCCACGCTATTTGAAATAACAGCCATTTCGAGCCGCGCCTGCAATTTCGCAACTCTGTCGCATCTCTCTCTGCCTACCGCTCACACACACACACACACACACACACACACTGCCCCGGCGCCGCGCTTCCACTCACGTCACTTTTTTTAAATCCCCTACAGCGCGAAACATGAGTCCAGCAAACGCGGCGCCGAGGAGCTTGTATGTAATCGGAGGACAAATGGCTCCTTAGTTTTGAAATGGTTTGGGTGCAAGGTGATCACGTTGAAAATAAAGGCGTTAGTCTAGCGTTAAAAGCTCATTTGAAACATTGCCGCGGCTCATTTAAGAAAATGACAGCTCCGAAGAGACGCCGCTTTAGTTTGAGGTAGTGCTAACAATAATAAAGAAAGATGATGATCATCATCACCTTATCTGTTACCACTGAAATGTAGATGTAATGTATTTCTACAGTATTACTACTGTATTTAAGCACTGTATCACAACAAGTTGCAACTTACTGTGTCATTCTTTTTGGTGAAATGGTCCCACACACTACGTTTCTTTACACGCTTCATCCTGTCGTCTGCCCTGGCTCTAACCTCCAGTGTTTTAGCCTGTAGCCTTTACTTTTCGCAAACCTTGTGAGCGCGCGAACCCAAACGCTGTGACCTCGCGCCAAATGTTTTTATTGGTTTATTAAGTACAAACAGGCGAGTTATGAAAAATTGAGTGTGAGGGATTTGTTCACTTCACACAAAAATATCTTGGAATGAGATGGCTAACTGTAGTAGCGTTTAGTCCACTGTCTATAATAGCCTAATTTAGAGATCACTTTTTTTTAACCGACTACCGACAACTTTGATCGGTTAACGTTGAGACGGTCAACCATCGGTCAAACGGTCATCGGTTAGCATCCCTAATTAATGACAATTTGTGAGGAATGTTTGTAATTGTCATGCAAATAATCTCAAAATATATTTATTATTATGAGATTTGGGGGTGAAGTGTTTGTTTATAGCTTTCATATATGGAAGAAATAAATCATTGTGTGTTTGTCCATTAGGGCGTGTTTTCAACAGTACGGTCGGAGATACACAGCCGTCATCCCCACCAATGTATTCGGACCACATGACAACTTCAACATTGAGGACGGTCACGTGCTTCCAGGGTTGATCCACAAGACGTACCTGGCAAAGAGTGAGACGCGTTTAACTTTCTGAAAGGATACAGACCATAGAAAAATGAAGCCAAAATATGCCAGAAATGCCTTTTGGCATTGTGCACTGTTACATAATTTGTGCACTGTTACATCATTTGTGCACTGATACATTATTTGTGCATCATTTGTGCACTGTTACATCATTTGTGCAGTTACATCATTTGTGCAGTTACATCATTTGTGCAGTTACATCATTTGTGCACTGTTACATCATTTGTGCAGTTACATCATTTGTGCAGTTACATCATTTGTGCAGTTACATCATTTGTGCACTGTTAAATCATTTGTGCAGTTACATCATTTGTGCACTGTTACATCATTTGTGCACTGGCACTGTTACATCATTTGTGCACTGTTACATTATTTGTGCATCATTTGTGCACTGTTACATCATTTTTGCACTGGCACTGTTACATCATTTGTGCACTGTTACATCATTTGTGCACTATTTGTGCACTGTTACATCATTTGTGCACTGTTACATCATTTGTGCACTGTTACATCATTTGTGCAGTTACATCATTTGTGCACTGTTACATCATTTGTGCACTGTTACATCATTTGTGCACTGTTACATCATTTGTGCAGTTACATCATTTGTGCGCTGTTACATCATTTGTGCAGTTACATCATTTGTGCACTGTTACATTATTTGTGCATCATTTGTGCACTGTTACATCATTTGTGCAGTTACATTATTTGTGCACTGTTACATTATTTGTGCACTGTTACATCATTTGTGCACTGTTACATCATTTGTGCACTGTTACATCATTTGTGCAGTTACATCATTTGTGCGCTGTTACATCATTTGTGCAGTTACATCATTTGTGCACTGTTACATTATTTGTGCATCATTTGTGCACTGTTACATCATTTGTGCAGTTACATCATTTGTGCACTGTTACATCATTTGTGCACTGTTACATCATTTGTGCAGTTACATCATTTGTGCGCTGTTACATCATTTGTGCAGTTACATCATTTGTGCACTGTTACATTATTTGTGCATCATTTGTGCACTGTTACATCATTTGTGCAGTTACATCATTTGTGCACTGTTACATCATTTGTGCACTGTTACATCATTGGTGCAGTTACATCATTTGTGCACTGGCACTGTTACATCATTTGTGCACTGGCACTGTTACATCATTTGTGCACTGGCACTGTTACATCATTTGCGCACTGTTACATCATTGGTGCAGTTACATCATTTGTGCACCGTTACATAATTTGTGCACTGTTACATCATTTGTGCACTGTTACATCATTTGTGCACTGGCACTGTTACATCATTTGTGCACTGGCACTGTTACATCATTTGTGCACTGGCACTGTTACATCATTTGTGCACTGGCACTGTTACATCATTTGCGCACTGTTACATCATTGGTGCAGTTACATCATTTGTGCACCGTTACATAATTTGTGCACTGTTACATCATTTGTGCACTGTTACATCATTTGTGCACTGGCACTGTTACATCATTTGTGCACTGGCACTGTTACATCATTTGTGCACTGACACTGTTACATCATTTGTGCACTGTTACATCATTGGTGCAGTTACATAATTTGTGCACTGACACTGTTACATCATTTGAAGCCTGAGTCTGAGCTGTAGTGATCCTGAGATGGAGTCAGTTTTCAGTTTATTTATAAAGCACATTTAAAAACGGCCACTGGACGACCAAAGTGCTGTACACATAGAAAATGAAACTAATGGAATTTAGTGACATAAATAATAAGCAGTTCAGAGCAGAATAATCATTGTAAACTAAAAACAACAGAAAATAAATAGGTTTTAAGATAAGACTTGAACTCAGACAGAGAGAAAGTAAAGTAAAGTGGGAGCTTGTTCCACAGTGTGGGACCAGACACTTCAAATGGTCGTCTCCCCTTGATTTTAGCCGGGTTTAAGGTATCTGAAGAAGAAGTTTAGTTTCAGATCTAAGACTTCTAGTGGGAGAATAGAAATGAAGTAAGTCAGATAGATAAGAAGGTGCTAAATCATTTAAAGATTTATACACCAGTAGTAAAATTTTATATTCAATTTAAAAATTTATCGGTAGCCAATGAAGGGATCTCAAAAGGGGGGTGGCATGGTCAAATTTCCTTTTTCCCATTAGAAATCTCGCCTGTAGGCAGGCCGTTTGGGACTTTGATACACCAAAATAAAGAGGGTTACAATAGCCCATGCGCGAGGTAATAAGAGCATGGATCGCAGTCTTCAACGAGCGTTTAGGGAGATAAGATTTAATTTTTGCTATAGAGCGAGGATAGAAAAAGCTAGATCTAATGACAGCACTAATTTGCTTATCGAATTTGAGGTAACTATCTAAAATCAAACCTAAGTTCTGTACCTGGGGAGCAATAGATATATCTATAGATCCAAGGTCAAAATCATAGATATGCCTAGTTTCTGAGGGGTTAAAAACAATAACTTCTGTTTTGTCTGAGTTCAAAAAATAGGAAGTTATCAGCAAGCCACGCTTTTACCTCCTCAAGACATGCAGTCAGACTGTCTAGAGCTCTCTTATTTTTCTTAGACAAAGGCATATAAATCTGCATGTCATCAGCATAACAGTGAAATGAGATATTGTGTTTCCTAAAAATAGAACCCAGAGGAAGAAGATATAGTGAGAATAAGAGAGGAGCTAAGACAGAACCCTGAGGCACACCGCAAGATAGATTTCGGAGTGAAGAGGAGAAACGTTGCATTTTTACAGAGAAACGTCTATTAGTTAAAAAATATTTGAACCAGCTTAGGACCACGCCCCCTAGTCCAACGTAAGACTCAAGTCAAGAAACGAGAATCGTATGGTCGAGTCGCCGGATCGGTCCCACCTGACACTCCCGCAATCGCAAGCACAACTGACAATCATGACGTTACACCCGTTTTTATAGCATTAAATACCTAACTAAAACCAAACTTATCTGAAAAACAAACACTTGAGCATATGCCAGTGTGATGAGAAGAACCCAAAATGACAGAAATCATCTTTAAGGTATAATTCGATTTTTTTTTTTTTTGGCTCGCGACCCATTCGGACTGACGCAAAATGTTTTGGCTTCACTTTTTGTGTGTGACACCCTTGATCTAGAGCCTAATTCAAGCAGAGTTGTTTTCACATGTTAAACGTGTTTCGTGTTTGTGTTTTGTAGAGGAAGGTAAACCTCTGCAGGTCTGGGGTTCAGGTCGTCCTCTACGGCAGTTCATCTACTCTCTGGATCTGGCTCGTCTGTTTCTGTGGGTTTTGAGGGATTATGACGAGGTGGACCCCATCATTCTGTCAGGTACTCAACCCGTGTTTGACAAGGTTCCCACAGTTCTTTACAAATTCAGTTTAAGATTAAATAAAAAATCCACAAATCTTAAATGTTACAACAAAAGTATTAATTATCATTTTTAGGTGTCTTCATTTTGGGGACGGATTCGTATGTATTAATATATTAGTACATAAACCAAGTTTGTATATGTATATACTAGGGGTATAAATAGGAAGAAAAGAGACTTGTGCTGCGTCTCAATTTGCCTACTTTTACTACGCCCTAAAAGTATGTACTCTTTGTGAAGAAAAAATAGATACTTTTGAGTGTGTAGCAAAAATTAGACAAGCTTTGGGACATACTGTCACGTCATACAAATGCGTATTTAACGGTTGCTCTCTGTCGGGTCCTGACACAGTAAACTGACCTGTCAATAATCTTGTCAAAGATAAAATCCACATTTCATTTAATTTAATTTCCTACTGTATCGGAGAGAAATGCAGAAGAACGTTGAACTGCAGTCGCGAGTCTTTCATGTGGAGACTCTCCTCATATTAAAGGTCCCATATTGTATAACTTTCTGAAGTTTTATTTTAGGTTTTGATACATATTTGCGGTATAAGTACCTTCAACCATCTCAATATATTTTTACAGCTCCTTTCTCAGGAGCTCTGCCAAGAACAGGTCAATTTTGGCCTGTCTACTTGATATTCATGAGCCTCTCTTCTGATTGGCCTGTTGTTTTCTGAGTGACCCACCATTGGTGGGGGCAGAGACTGAAGGCGGGGACTGAGTAGTTCTGACATCACATTTATACGGAAGTCACAACAGCTCGTGAAAAGGCACAGCTACTTTATGCAGGCTGTGTGCATGTGTCTGTGGATCGACTGTTTTGAAACTTATATTTCTTAGACCCTAGACCTCTGTTATCATGAAAAAAAGCCAGGAAATTTCTGTATTCACAATATGGGACCTTTAATGCATAATGATGCATTTAAAAGTTAAGGGCCAAAGGGATCTTTATAAAACTCCACATTGTTATTCCAAATGAAATATATTTTTTATCAGGTTAAACTTTGATTAGTCACTCAAACCTTTATCTAAACCTCTCACCGTTTGCCTCGCATATCCGCCATGTTTTGTAGTTTTTAACTCTTTTTACTCGTGTTTGTAGTTTCTCCTCCAAAGCGCAATGGATTGTGGGTAATATTAGCCATTATAGTGAGCACGGATCCACACTTCTAAAATCCACCGGAAAGAGTAGACCATCCGGGGACTTCTGGCATCCTCTTTTCAACACACTATGCTTTGGGACACACTTATTCTAATCTCACACAGTGTTTAGGACGGATAGTGTGGACATTGAGACGCAGGGCTGGACTAAACCCTCATTCACTATTCCCTTTGTTAGTCCACTAATACTGTTCTCTTGAACAAGTGAGTGAAAAGGAGTGGTCGAATGTTGAGGGTACATCGGTTGTACACTCGTTATTGCAGTGCAATGTGGGATTGAATAAGTGCACTCAAAAATGTCCACTATGATTTCGGACACCATTACAAATGGCTGTCCCTTCAAATAGCGCCCTATTTGAGGGTATAGGGTAGTGTGAGCACCCGTCCCGCTTTGTGTTGCACCACACAGCATTTTCACCCCTTGTCCCGCACGTCGCATATTGAGAAAATGTCCCGCATTTTCATCAGTCTGTTGGTTTTTAATGATCATATTAAGAAAACGTGCATGCATTATTTTGCATTTTTAAGAAAGCATTTTATTTATTCTTTTTGCGGCGTAGTTTTTCACCTGTATTTAACAGCGCTTCGTCAGAAGTACAAATACAACAGCCGTTTTTAAAATCCTATCCAATGGTTTAAAGCACAGGAGTAAACACGGTCACTAGTGGGTTGTGACGCTGTCAATCAAAATCTGGAGCGGTGATTCGTTCATGTGTTTCTGTCAGAAAACAAATGGATAATTCGGTAAATTTAAATTTAACAGAATTTATCAACTTGTTTCCTGCTGTGGTTGTTTTAATTCACATCCTATCTAAAAATATGAAAGTTTTTGGTTTAATATATTAATATATAAGACTGTCAATGATCTAAATTCATGTTGTTTTATATTTTATTTGTTCATTATTTATTTTGTTGGATTTTAGTTGGACTTGGTCAGAAGTGTTTCAGAAATAGTGATCTGCATGATGCCTTTGGGCTCAGTGATGTTGCATTTAAATGTCGTGTAAAATAAAGACATGTTATGTTACATTGTGATGTAATGGTGTTTTCTGGAAGGGACTAAAGAACAAAGTATTTTTATCAGCTGAAAGGCAGAATACATATGTTTTTATTAAGTTAGATAGACATTATATAACAGTTTCAGGTTATGTTTTAGTGTTGGTAACATGTCCCACATTGTCCCACACAAACTTATAATCGTCCCACATTTGGTTTGTTTGATGGTGGTCACTCTAGTATAGGGGGCGAATGAAGAGATTAAATACAACGTATATTTGTGTTATTTACATATTTAATATTTGCAGGTTTGCATAAAATTGCATTTCACTGTTTTAATTCATTTTGATTCATCATTTTGAGGAATACTGAATCTATACGCTGAGTTTCAATACATTTTTGTGACGTGCTTCAAAAAAGAAAAGGAAAGGAAACTGAGACGGCAGAAAGTAGCATCCTTTTAGTTTTTTTATTTGACAAAACACAATATTTCGTTTTTATTAGTGTGCACAAATAAAAAAAATACCTTTTACAGTTTCAAATGATGTCTTACAGTTATCTGTATCACCATTAAATGACGAAGTATTTTAAGTTGTTTCCACTTTTATAATAATACAATTACTGTATATGGCATTGTGTGGATTTGTGTCGTTTCTTTTTCTCCTTCTCACTCATCTTTCTGTGATTTCTTGAAATACCGCGATATTGAACTTTGTGTATCTGCCATTGTCTCCGCATGTTAATGAACTCTCACGCGCTAAGAAAATGACAGCGTAGGCGACGCAGAACACGCTAATCAAACAGCCGTTGCATTTTACCACGCAGCATTGGACAATCTATCAATTAGAGTAACAAATCAACAATTTATTATTTTTTTATTGTAAGCACTCAACAATCTTGGGATAAGTGGACATGTAAATGACTGAACTCGTATCGAACCGTGACCCAAAAACCGAGGTACTTACCGAACCCTGACTTCTGTGTACCGTTACACCCCTGGTGTCTGTTGAATAAAACACATCTTTAGGACCTTTTAAACTTGCTGTTAACTTGTTTTGCATTTGAATGTGTGGGCCAGCCTGTTTAATCAAGTAAATGTGTTTATCTTTGTCTGTTTTTCTCTCTAGTCGGAGAGGAGGATGAGTTGTCCATAAAGGATGCTGTGGACGCTGTGGTTGAAGCAATGGGTTTCAAAGGTGACGTGATTGTATCCTTTCACACACAATTACTGTGAAAATCTTTTGTTTTTACAAAAACGGCAATCTCTGTTCTGTGGGACACAAAATAAGGTAGTTTGCAGACTTTACAGATTGTTCTTGAGCTGTTGAGCTTCATAAAAGTAGTCCTTGAATGACAGAGTTTTCCTTTTGGTGTGAACAAACCCTTTAACCCTTAACTAACCGCTCTCAGTATGACACTAGTAAAGCAGACGGTCAATTCAAGAAAACCGCCAGTAACGCCAAACTACGCAAATACCTGCCAGACTTCAAGTTCACACCGTTCAAAGCAGGTGATCAATCTTCACTTCAGCATTTACTAAATGTTTTTCAATAGTAGTCAAAAGAACAGTCATTAAAAGTGCTTTTATTTTTTCCAGCTATGAGGGAGACGTGTGATTGGTTTGTGGCCAATTATGACATCGCCCGTAAATGAAGGTCTTCACATCTCATTGGACATTTCATAGTAGCTTTCATTGGCCAAGGACCAGAGGCCGTCTGACTGAAGGGTAAAACAAGCAATCGCAGTTCGTTTCGTTCAGAAACACGTTTAGGGACGTGAAAAATTAAAGTCGATGTTCCTACATTAACAGACCAGCTTGTAAAACTCTTAGGTATATTTTAAAGAGTATGTTGTAAACTTCTCATACTTTTTAAAATCCAGAATTTAGTTGATCATAAGCGCTTATTTTTACAGTTGTGTAAACTTCAGTTTTCTGTACTGGTTCGATGTCACGACAGCTTTGTTTCCAGGCAGACGGTTAAAAAACGTGACGCACATCTGGTGTCTGGTAGAATCCAGAGCAATCAGATGATGACTTTGAAACTCCTGAAGTGTTTCCAGTTTTGTGTGACATATGCATTAGACATTCAGCCAATGGTCTGAACAGCTTGAACAACCCTTAACCATTTTTTTTTAATACAAAATCATTGAACACTGCTTTTCTAGCTCTCTTTTCATGTTTATTTAAAGGATTTCTTAAAGACGTACATTTTACAGTTCTGCAATTACTAAAACTGCAAAATACTGTTTTCAAATACATTTATTAAATGCTTCCCTTCCTTATGGAAGCTGTTTTCTGCCACAGAATAAAAAAGAAAAAAGGTAATTGCGACTTTTTATCTCACAATACTGACTTTTTTTCTCACAATTGTGTGATATAAACTCACAATTGTGTGTTTTAAAGTCAGAATGGCAAGTTATAAAGTCAGAATTGAGTGATATAAACTCACAATTGTGTGTTTTAAAGTCAGAATGGCAAGTTATTAAGTCAGAATTGAGTGATATAAACTCACAATTGCGAGATATGAACTTGCAATTGCATGTTATAACGTCAGAATGCGTCAGACTTTTTTTCTCAGTTATTTTCCATCCATTTATATTTTAATAAAGAAACTTATTTTAATAGAAGGAGAATCCTTTCACATCTTGGCAAATGATCGGCCAAACTTGGAAAATGACAACTGAAGTACAGAGAGTTGTTCATTTAATAATAATAATAATAATAATATGATAAAATAGCCACAATATGATCACATCCCTACATTCAATCATAACAAACATGGAGCTCTTTAATCTTCGGATTAATCTTTTTAATCTTTTGTCTTTGGATGATCACATCCCTGGTTTTATTTGTGTGTTTGCTGCTGTACATTTTCCATTGTTTTTACTGGTCTATCAGGGTATGTTCTGGGTTTATTTTCTAATGTACTGTAATAATACTAAATAATGATGTGTAATGTGCTTTTCTATATAAAGGATTTTTGGATTGTCTTAATGGTTCCCAATCATGGAGGGGGGGGTATTATCATTAAGTGACATGGCATCCGGTGGCACATCCGGTCTTCATTGGCATGTGCCGCTGACATGGTCGAGAAACACTGACACGACACTAATAATGTGCCACTGAATTTTTTGTAATACCATTGCTATTGTATGTTGTTTATAACGCAAAGTTGCAAACTGCCCATTCTAGGAAAGACAAAATTGATTGAGACAAAAAGACAACATGATTCTGCAAATCATGCATAAATGTCTAGAAAATCAGCGGTTTTTATTCATTCTCAGTATTATAATTAGTTTATCTGTTGTGGATTTGTGAATTTTGAAACATTTCTAGCATCAAGACATGCAGACACATCCATAAATAATTGGACTCCAACCCACTGTCTTCTTAAGCCAATCAGATACAGCCATTTGCGCTGACCAATCATAGAATGCTCTCGCACCAACCAATCACAATTTGTTTTACAATCGGGGTGGTCTTGCCCTGAAATAACTTTGCTCATTCATCTGCATTGGCTCAAATAGGCAGTATAAAGCTCATAAAATTGGTTCAGTATTATGTTTAAAATTTGGATTTCGTTGTGTACCAAGCCAAGCCACAGTATTACATTTTATGAGCCTTTGAAAATGCCAGAGAAACAGCGCATTACATCTCTATAATGGTAGCGTCCCGTTATTCAGGATAGAGCAGAAAAGCATCATTAAAGCAGCTGTGTCCTGACAAAACATCAGATTGTGCTCCCAACAAAATATTTGCATTGTTTTAAGGGTAGGTTTAGGATAGGGGTAGGTATGGACGTTGAAAAAAAAGTCTCAAACCACATGAATATGATGCTGCACAAATCATTATACACGACAATAATACATCAGAGAATCACCCTTGTTTTCTAAAACGTGGACATGATGTGCACTTGTGCTCTCATTTCCACATATTTAGCCGAAGAAAAGGGTAAAATGGCAAAAATGATCACACAGGTAAGTAAAGTAACATGATTATACACACATAAATTGGGGTGACAATATAGACATAAAAGCAATAATTACAATAAAGATTAAAGGAGAAAAGACAATTTAAATACAACTAGAGTAAAAAACAATTTTATAACATAGATTACTAGCTAACTGAGTTGATCATTTTGTTTTTCCTAATGGTTGGTTAGCTGGCTGGTTAAACTTTTGTCCAGGTGAAACTTTGTGTAAACATTTTGTTTTTAGTGAGGTGAGCCATTCTGAGCTCAGCTGGACCGACAACCTCAACAACGTTTTTAGAAGTCAAAATAAATCTGACCCATTCAAATACAATGCAAAAGGGAAGAGGAGACAGGACAGAAAATTATGTTGGCTCATGACATCAACAATTAAAGGGGAAAGCACTCATTTCGATCAGGCAGCTACAATCATGTATATGTAAATGGACAATTTTATGTGAATTCTACATAATACATACATTTAACAGTCTGTAATATTTGGAAAAAGATGACTACATGCTTTAACACGTGTGTCTTGTTTTATTTCTGTTATCCTCTAATGAGGGTCTCATTAGCTACATCAGTCAACAATAATCACATCAAGTTCAGCCAGAAATCTTTGGGTAATGTTTGATGACAGTGACAGACAGTCATGCAGGTTGGCATTTCACAACATTGGGAAGATCAGGCCTTTCATAACTGAGCATGAAGCACAACTTCTTGTCAATTTTAGGCTGGACTATTGCAATGCTCTTCTGGCTGGACTTCCAGCATGTTCAACACAGAAACTCTATGAGGATCGCCTTTGGGAGCGTGTGTACACAGGTTGGACCCTTTTTTCCCTTCAGAACTGCCTTAATTCTTCAGTTCAGAGACTCAACAAGGTGCTGGAAACATTCCTCAGAGATTTTGCTCCATATTGTCTCGATCACATCACACAGTTTCTGCAGATTTGTGGGATCTGAACATCCATAATGTGAATCTCTCGTTCCTCCACATCTCAAAGCTGCTCTACTGGACTGAGATCTGGAGACTGTGGAGCCGTTTGAGTTTAGAGACTCACTGTCATGATCAAGAAACCAGTTTGAGAGGATTTGAGCTTTGTGACGTGTGTGTTATCCTGCTGGAAGTCTCCATCAGAAGATGATCCACTGTGATCATAAAGAGATGGACATGATCAGCAACAATACGCAGGTTTAAATGAAGCTCAGTTGGTACTAAGAGTCCCGAAGTGTGGCAATAAACACCCATTACAGCACTAACAGCCTGAACCGCTGATACAAAGTATTATGCAATCATTTAAGACATAGATCCTTCCTGAGGAACAATTCCATTCATTCTTTGCTATATTAGAGGAAGAATGGTCTAATCTTGTTAAATCATCAACATCAAGAACATGTATGTTAGATTCTCGTTCAAAGCAGATGATCAATCTTCACTTCACTCTAGAGCTTCAGCATTTACTAAATGTTTTTCAATAGTAGTCAACAGAACAGTGCTTTTCTTTTTTCCAGCCATCAAGGAGACATGTGATTCATTGGCTGTGGGGAGTTTAAACACTTCAATCCTGGAAACCGATGATTGATCAAACACCTTGAACATCCCTTTACCTTTTTACAAAGACAAAATCATTAGCTTTTAACTCTATTTTTATGTTTATTTAGAGTTTTTCTTAAAATATATACATTTAACGTGTGCTCTGTACAGTTTGGTGCTGTACATTTTCTTCTGTTTTCACTGGTTTCTCAATCAGGGTTTATTTTCTAATGATCTGTAATGTATATTTGAATAATACACTCATGTTTAAAATAGCCTATAATAATAATAATAATATGTGCTCTTCTGTATGCAGAGTTTTTGGAATAATTTAAGAGCTCCCAAATTATGCTACATGCATGTCAAGAAAATTTGCAGTTTTCATTTCATTCTTAGCAATAAGATATTTTTATTGAAAAACTATGTCATTAAGATAAGTGAGATTTAAAAAACAAATGGAAAAGAAGCAAGAAGCTCTACACTATAGAAACTTAAAGGGTTGATGAGATATTCTTTAGTGCAGCAGAATATGGAGACGTATATTTGACGTGTCTCTTACAGATGTCTACCCAAAAAAACATACCAAAATGTATTTAAAATACATTTATTTCATACTAAGTATACTACAAATCCATTAACATATTTACTGACATATCGCTTGAGACTTACAGTAGCCTACTGATATAAATATTATAATTAAACTTTTTTTGGAGCACTTCATTATTGCACAATACACATTTATTATTACATTTACATTTAGTCATTTAGCAGACGCTTTTATCCAAAGCGACTTACATCTGAGGACTAAAGCAAGCGAGTCATCGTGAAGAGGGAAGAACGACGCAAGAAGTGCTCAAAATACAAAGTTCAGGCATTGCTCAGAGTAGCAAAAGCCAGACAAGGGAAGATTTAAAAGGGAAGGAAATGATTTAAAAGAGAAGATTTTTTTTATTTATTTTTATTTATTTTTTTATGTTAAGTACTCACGGAAGAGATGAGTTTTCAGTTGTCTTTGGAATGCTGTCAGGGATTCTGCATTACGGACGAGGATGGGGAGATCATTCCACCAGCATGGAACCGTGAATGAGAATGATCTGGAGAGTGATTTAGTGCCTCGCTGTGATGGCACCACGAGCCGTCGTTCCTTGGCCGATCGTAGGCTTCTGGAAGGGATGTAGACCCGTAGGAGCGAGTGAAAGTAGGACGGAGCTGAGTCTGTGGTAGATCTGTAAGCAAGCGTCAAAGCTTTGAATTTGATTAATTAAGCCTATTTGATTATTATTTTGATTGAATTTGATTATTAAGCCTAAAATGTGTTTTAATATCACTATTAGTAAGGATAGTATGATTACTATCTCAAAAAATTAGCATATTTCATCCGACCAATAAAAGAAGTGTTTTTAATACAAAAAAAGTCAACCTTCAAATAATTATGTTCAGTTATGCACTCAATACTTGGTCGGGAATCCTTTTGCAGAAATGACTGCTTCAATGCGGCGTGGCATGGAGGCAATCAGCCTGTGGCACTGCTGAGGTGTTATGGAGGCCCAGGATGCTTCGATAGCGGCCTTAAGCTCATCCAGAGTGTTGGGTCTTGCGTCTCTCAACTTTCTCTTCACAATATCCCACAGATTCTCTATGGGGTTCAGGTCAGGAGAGTTGGCAGGCCAATTGAGCACAGTAATACCATGGTCAGTAAACCATTTACCAGTGGTCTTGGCACTGTGAGCAGGTGCCAGGTCGTGCTGAAAAATGAATCAGGTGGAAGCATGAAGTGCTCCAAAATCTCCTGATAGCTAGCTGCATTGACCCTGCCCTTGATAAAACACAGTGCACCAACACCAGCAGCTGACATGGCACCCCAGACCATCACTGACTGTGGGTACTTGACTCTGGACTTCAGGCATTTTGGCATTTCCTTCTCCCCAGTCTTCCTCCAGACTCTGGCACCTTGATTTCCGAATGACATGCAAAATTTGCTTTCATCCGAAAAAAGTACTTTGGACCACTGAGCAACAGTCCAGTGCTGCTTCTCTGTAGCCCAGGTCAGGCGCTTCTGCCGCTGTTTCTGGTTCAAAAGTGGCTTGACCTGGGGAATGCGGCTCCTGTAGCCCATTTCCTGCACACGCCTGTGCACGGTGGCTCTGGATGTTTCTACTCCAGACTCAGTCCACTGCTTCCGCAGGTCCCCCAAGGTCTGGAATCGGTCCTTCTCCACAATCTTCCTCAGGGTCCGGTCACCTCTTCTCGTTGTGCAGCGTTTTTTGCCACACTTTTTCCTTCCCACAGACTTCCCACTGAGGTGCCTTGATACAGCACTCTGGGAACAGCCTATTTGTTCAGAAATTTCTTTCTGTGTCTTACCCTCTTGCTTGAGGGTGTCAATGATGGCCTTCTGGACAGCAGTCAGGTCGGCAGTCTTACCCATGATTGCGGTTTTGAGTAATGAAACAGGCTGGGAGTTTTTAAAAGCCTCAGGAATCTTTTGCAGGTGTTTAGAGTTAATTAGTTGATTCAGATGATTAGGTTAATAGCTCGTTTAGAGAACCTTTTCATGATATGCTAATTTTTTGAGATAGGAATTTGGGGTTTTCATGAGCTGTATGCCAAAATCATCAGTATTAAAACAATAAAAGACCTGAAATATTTCAGTTGGTTTGCAATGAATCTAAAATATATGAAAGTTTAATTTTTATCATTACATTATGGAAAATAATGAACTTTATCACAATATGCTAATTTTTTGAGAAGGACCTGTAAATGTGTAAATGTATGTAGTATACTTAGCATAAAATAAATGTCAAAGAATTGAATCAAAAAGATAAAAGTTGTCCTAAGACAAGAACGGGTATTGTTCAAAATTCATGTAAAACTTTGATGAAAGGTTTTGATCCACTTCAAATGTTGACTACTGTATTTCAAATACATTTGAGTATTTTTATTTTTCACTAGATACACAGGAACACACGAGCGGGCTCTGCTACAAGCCCTGCTAATGCTAACTCTGAGGGGTAAGGCCACTTGTTTTACAAGCACGCCCTCTAATGGTCACACTCACAAATAACATTATGAAGTCCACATGTGAAGTCTCAGACACCGTCCATAAACTCTGGTGTAATTCCACCAGACTAGGTGGTACAAAGGTACAAAACTAGCTGGTTCGGTTCGGGTGATGGCAACACATCAACATAATGCAAGGAAGTGTCAACAACACAGATGTTTCAACAGGAGGTACAACATGTCTGTTCCTCACCTGATCAGTGTGCACTACCTGGCCATTCCCAAGACAGATGTCCAGTCCTTTCCTGACCTGTTCCTGGAATCCAGGTAGGACCTGAACTGAAGTTCCTCGTAAACACACGATCACCTGCACTCAAATGCCTCTCTTTAGCTGGTCGTTGTACCATTTCTGCTTCACTTGCTTGTCCTGCATTTGACGTTTAAAGTCATGGTGAATGAAATCTGGGACCTCAGTTTTCCATCCACACAACAGCGCTCTAGCTAGCCTGGTTTATGCATATAAATCAAATCCGCCTAATGTTACTGAATGAAATGTCGACCCAGGACAGGACTGTGAAGCTTTGAGGGAGTTGATGGACTCGATCTACTGCATCTGTATTTAGATCATCTGGATGTAGTCTTTGACAAAAACATGATTTTCTCCACTTTTTGCTCAGAATGTTAATATTTTTATGAAACTTACCCACATTCAAGTGTTGATAAAAAAAAATAATGTATGAAGCTGGAATAAAACTGATTTTCCTCTTCTTTTTTTTAAAGCAGAGGAGCTGTTCTTTCTTTTTATGTTGCATGTTCAGATATTCTTAAAAATAAGATTGGGAATGTTTCCTGATAACATGAAAAAGTTACACTTTAGGATTTAATAAAGGCTCTTTGAAAATATTTACCAACTGAGTATGCAATTAAGAAATGACAGAACAATCACTGCAGTGTGTAATTATCCCCATATTAATAATAATAATCCTCATACTTTTGCCAATTATGACCTCCATATACACATGTGTACATAAAACCTCCATGAGTAACTTTTAGCTTTGTTGTTGATCAATTTAACCACTTGTAATTCAATTTTAAAAGGGGTCCTATTATGCTTTTTCACTTTTTCAACTTTAGTTAGTGTGTAATGTTGCTGTTTGAGCATAAAAAATTTGAGTCCACTCCAAAGAGAGATATTTTATTTAAAAGAAAGAATCCACTTTCCAAGAACTACAACGAACGTCTCGTTTGGACAACAAAGCATTTTTTCCAGGCTTTATGAAGTCATAATGTTACTCATTTAAATAATCTCCGACCACAGAATACGCAAAAAAGGTGTGAGGCCTGGATGAGCTGCATTAGAGAAGACAGTGTTGTTGCTACCAAAACTCATT
Source organism: Gila robusta (assembly GCA_030770095.1). Taxonomy (NCBI): domain Eukaryota; kingdom Metazoa; phylum Chordata; class Actinopteri; order Cypriniformes; family Leuciscidae; genus Gila; species Gila robusta. Next base: position 132,213 of record JAVALU010002406.1, read on the forward strand.
TGTTTGGCCTTCCGAAGCCTGGCGAACTTAGAGAGGTTCAAATTTATTTTATAACCCCAACGTTTATCTGTGCGCTGCACATTTTACGGAGAACAGCTTCTGGAACTACAACAGTTACGCACAAAAGCTTCTCCTGAAACAGAGCCGTTCACACTTTGTCGAGACAATCTGTTGTTTGTGGATCACAACTTATAAGTATGTCTTATAATTGGAACTGTTAATAGAAAACGCAACTACAAATAATATTTTTTTTTGTTGTTGCTATGATGTAAACAAAGGGCAAAGCGGTTTGCCTCTGCTCGCCAACATTAGTGTTGATGTAGTGTTTACTGATGCTTTTGTAAGAGTTCATCGCCCCATAGGAAAATAAACCATGGTTAAGTGATCAATTACTGTTTGTATTACCATAGTTTTCCGTCAAATATCATGATTAAATGGTGTATAACCTCGTATCTAAAATGTAAAAAAAAATGTTTTTTTAAAAAACATCCCACTCTGAAACGTCCTGTGAAATCCATACTTGCGAAGTCCGTGCATGAAATCTGTTCTGCACAATCCTCTTGTTTGTTAACGCAAGTAAATCAGAATCTGGCTTGAATTGGTTTGAAAAATGTCTTCCTTAATATTTACATTTCCCGAACACGTGCCAATGTGTCTATGGTGCCAATCACAACACAGCCAGCTAACCAATCACAGCACATTTCGTATTTTAGAAGGAGGGGCTTCATCAAAACAGGAACTAAACGGCGTGCTTGAGTCAGACTAGGGAGAAGAGGCGCTGTAATAATGTAGTAATGCAAAATATGTGAAAAATAATGTGTTTTTTGAACAATCAAGCATGAAAGCATATTCTAGTACACCTAAAAACAAAATCAAGACTTCATAAAAGGGCATAATAGGACCCCTTTAACATTTTAATTGTTGTGGTAAGCTTGTAGAATTGAACTAAAACCTTGGTGAAATTAGCAACCCTGCAGCACTTTCACATTAGCCTGGATGCCAGCCCGAACCCCGCCCACAAATTTTAGGTCGGGAAGTTCGGTCTGGACTCGATCCGTTGAGGAGCTATTATGCCCGAACAAAAAATTGTTCGGACCAATCAAATTGTCAGGGCGGGCTTCATATGATGATGGACAGATGAGCAACCATAGACATCATATCTATGTGAGCAACGGTAACGTAACCATCCACGTCATCAGAGCGCTTGGGTTGAATCAGAGAATTAGACGGGCTCTGGTTGAATAGGGCTTGGGTGTCGCGTTGCATTCTGGGACGTGGCGGCCATGTTGATGGCCTCGCGAATGTAAACATACAGCAAGTCGAACGAGAAGAAGCAGAGTTGGGAGAAAGAAAAAAGATGTTAAAATCCCTAAAAGGATGTGGAATTTACCGGGATACGTTAAATAGGGAAGCCAGGGACCGGTATGTGGACAAAATCTGCACTATTATCGTATGAAATTTCCAACAAAGAGTGGAGCACTGACGACGACTTGCTGCCGCAGTTTTGCATAACAGACATCTTCGGCTACCTTGTTTGTGGTGTGGGCGCCTACACTTCAGAACAGTTCCGAAGCTACAAGTCATTTGAGTCTCATGTGCAGTTCACAAATGGATTGGTTCAGGAGCTGCAGATCATAAAGCCGGGGCAAACAGTGGGAACAAAGTAATCCGGACAAAGGTAAACTGCGCTCCACCTAGCTGCTAGTTTAGTTACCGTTAGTGCTAACAACCATTCACTAGGGGTGGCACGGTACATGAAAAAACATCCGAACCGTTCGGTTCGCTTGTCTCGGTTCGGTGCGTGTGTGCGTCGCACGGTTCGACGCATGCGCAATGTAACCTCGTGCCCGTGACCTCAGACAGTGTGTTTACTTTTCGCGCGAAATAAGAGATGTGTGGACATGACAATGGACATACATATATATGAGGCTTGTACCGGCGCTGCACAGACCGATCGATGAATAACATCAAAGTACCGCGAGAGCAACGGCTCCGTATGCTTTTCAATCACTCTCGCGGTACTTTGATGTCATTAACCGATCGGTCTGTGCAGCGCCGGTTCAAGTCGAACCAGCAAAACAGTAAAAGTGGAGTATGGAGTGCTGCAGGTTTCGTCACGTATAGAAATGGCAAGTGGGAGATATAAGGAAGGCTAACCGGAGTTGGAGGATGCGCCAGCGTCGTATAAGTCCGTGTGGGAACATTTTGGATTTCATGTTACCTATGATATTTAAATATATACTGTGACACCAAGTTTAGATAAGAACTCCAGTCATACGTTTCCAAATACTGCACTTTAATTTCAAGTGAAAAAAATGTATCCTCACTCTCAAGGAATAGAAGCATTGTTGATACTGTTTTTGTGTTGAGGTTGAACTTAAGTTTCACTTTATGGTTATGCCTTTGCTATTGTTATAGCCTCATTATAGGCAATTATGTGTAACATATTTTGACTTATTTATAAGATAGTGCTTTAAGAGTTCCTCTCTTTTTCTATTAAAAGTTAAACATTTTGTAAGAGCTACACTGAAGTTGACAGTTTGATAAATGCAGTTTTGTGAACCGTGCCACCCCTACCATTCACACATGTACTTTTAACTGTGTTTCAAAAGTGTAGTTAGTAGCTGTCAACCCTCCCGTTTTTTCCGTGTTTCTCACGTATTTGAGCTCTTTTCCCGCTGTCTTCCCGTTTTAGTATTTTCCTGTAAAATATCCCGTATTTTAATACTCTCATAACATTACCGTTAGCCCTTCCATCGGACCTGTCAGTCTCTGTAACGTTACTGTTGTCCTGTTGCTACCCCCTTGCCCTTCCAGCGAAACAGATGTTTTCAAAGCATCGTTTTGCTTACTTGAAGGCAACCTTAGCGTGATGTTGGCCTTTTTAAGATAACAGCGTTGTTGTTGTGAGAGTACGATTTCACGCCAATCTGTAAGCAAAGTCACGTTAGACCTAGCTTCACAACTCGCTTAGTTAGCTTTATGATCTGCAGCTCCTGAACCCATCCATTTGTGAATTGCACACGAGACTCCAATGACTTGTAGCTTCGGAACTGTTCTGAAGTGTAGGCGCTCACACCACAAACAAGGTAGCCGAAGATACCTCTCAAAACTGAGAGGGAGTACGTCTATAAACAGTGCGCAGTAGTCCGAGTAGCAGTAAAGGAGGCAATCAACATGGCGGCCACGCCAAGTTATGACGTCACGACGCCCAAGCCCTATTCATGGCTGCCGCTGGAGAATTGAGTTGTGTACACTCACCTAAAGGATTATTAGGAACACCTGTTCAATTTCTCATTAATGCAATTATCTAATCAACCAATCACATGGCAGTTGCTTCAATGCATTTAGGGGTGTGGTCCTGGTCAAGACAATCTCCTGAACTCCAAACTGAATGTCAGAATGAGAAAGAAAGGTGATTTAAGCAATTTTGAGCGTGGCATGGTTGTTGGTGCCAGACGGGCCGGTCTGAGTATTTCACAATCTGCTCAGTTACTGGGATTTTCACGCACAACCATTTCTAGGGTTTACAAAGAATGGTGTGAAAAGGGAAAAACATCCAGTATCCGGCAGTCCTGTGGGCGAAAATGCCTTGTTGATGCTAGAGGTCAGAGGAGAATGGGCCGACTGATTCAAGCTGATAGAAGAGCAACTTTGACTGAAATAACCACTCGTTACAACCGAGGTATGCAGCAAAGCATTTGTGTAGCCACAACACGCACAACCTTGAGGCGGATGGGCTCCAACAGCAGAAGACCCCACCGGGTACCACTCATCTCCACTACAAATAGGAAAAAGAGGCTACAATTTGCAAGAGCTCACCAAAATTGGACAGTTGAAGACTGGAAAAATGTTGCCTGGTCTGATGAGTCTCGATTTCTGTTGAGACATTCAGATGGTAGAGTCAGAATCTGGCGTAAACAGAATGAGAACATGGATCCATCATGCCTTGTTACCACTGTGCAGGCTGGTGGTGGTGGTGTAATGGTGTGGGGGATGTTTTATTGGCACACTTTAGGCCCCTTAGTGCCAATTGGGCATCGTTTAAATGCCACGGCCTACCTGAGCATTGTTTCTGACCATGTCCATCCCTTTATGGCCACCATGTACCCATCCTCTGATGGCTACTTCCAGCAGGATAATGCACCATGTCACAAAGCTCAAATCATTTCAAATTGGTTCCTTGAACATGACAATGAGTTCACTGTACTAAAATGGCCCCCACAGTCACCAGATCTCAACCCAATAGAGCATCTTTGGGATGTGGTGGAACGGGAGCTTCGTGCCCTGGATGTGCATCCCACAAATCTCCATCAACTGCAAGATGCTATCCTATCAATATGGGCCAACATTTGTAAAGAATGCTTTCAGCACCTTGTTGAATCAATGCCACGTAGAATTAAGGTAGTTCTGAAGGCGAAAGGGGGTCAAACACAGTATTAGTATGGTGTTCCTAATAATCCTTTAGGTGAGTGTATATTCCGCTATCGCGTGTGTTATAGAAGATATAGACAGCGCATTAATTTTAGAAGAGGAACAGAGAACCGCGATCAAGGCATTTGTCAATGGGAAAGATGTTTTTGACGTCCTTCCTACGGGATTCGGAAAAAGTTTAATCTATCAACTTTAATCTATCTCTCAACATACGTCACTTACTCCGTTGCTCTGATTGGTTCTAGGTCTATCCAATTGAGTGCAGAGGTCTTTTATTTCCTGGTTCGGTTGACACACGCCCCATAATCACAGCCCAATGGAGCAGTTACAGACTCACATTCTGACTAGAATCTGAGTATGACGACGTCAGGCTACTTTCACATCTCACCATATTTTTAATCATAGAGCATTGTGTGTTTTGAGGAAAAATATGAAGAATGTTTACATGCATTCATTCATGCATGTCAAAAACAAACATTTCTTTTGTGTTTTAATAATATGTCTGGTTGAAGTTATGCAGGCAATCAACTGAGCAAGAAATAGTGAATGACAAAATAATCACAACTGGTTTCACAGACAGCGCTTAGATTAATGCAGGATTAGACCTTAGTTCAATTAGGACAAAAGTAGCTTTATAAACGTGTTTTAGAAAAAAAACATTACTGGTGTGCAACTTGAGACAAAACAATGACATATTTTAAGATATGCTTTCAGTTCAAGTTGTTTTCAGTTAAAACAGCTCAAACATGCATTTGAGTCCGGGACTAGCTTTATTTGTGAAACCAGGGCTGAAAATTTATTATGCCACCACAGATACATTTATACAAGTTATCAAACAAAACTATTTTAAAAGACCATCAAAGCAAAACAAAAGTAGCTTATATAATTCAAACAAACAAACTTGATGGATGTTCGCTAATTTACTCTCAGCCTATAGGTGGTAAATCATTGGCTGCAATCATTAACTATATCACATGACACAGTGTACAAACTATTGAGCATACATAAACAGTTATGTAAAAAAATAAGCTTAACTTCATTCGATGCTGAAATGCAATTACATTACCGAAAACTATGGAAGTAAAATAATGCCAAATGTTTTTGAAACAAAAAAACCTGTTGAATTGCACTACTTGAAAAAAATAGGCATTGTATTAACCCTGCTTGCATTTTAATGCATTGTATTTTTAGGGCTTGCATTTTTATAGGCTGAAATTCAACATTTCAAACACATTTTCATTGTTAAAAATTAAATAATCCATATTCACCTTTCATATTTCACTTCCAAAATATTCAAACTGCTAAAAATACAACCTAAAATATTCAACAGGCAATTTTCGGTCCATTTTATTTCACTTTGCAAATTCGCTTCCACAAATTCAGTGGTTCAAATTCGACAGTAAATTCAACATTGACATCCAGGAACTGCAGGAAAAGCAGTAGATTACCGAGCATAATCTCCATCTGCTGTTAGTCGATCTCACCAGCAGGGGGTGCAAAAGCGCGTGTTGTTGACGAAGACCAGAGCAACCGTTTGAGCAAGCCATTCATTCCCTATCCCCTATACAGTGCACTATGTGCCTTTCACCATCTAAAAATAGTAATTGTGTGAACAAGTGACTGATTTCTTGGAGTGGATAATCTTGGGGTGGCACCAAAAACAAACAAAAAATTCAGTGTAATAAAAGTAAAAGTATAAAGTATAAAAGTAAATAAAAGTATAACACACATACTTTTTTTACGTTTGTTTCTGGTTAATGTGACAATATGACTTTAAAGCCGCAGTCCGAAAATAAAAGGCCAATTCACCCCAAACATCAAAGAGCATTCTAGCACTTACACAATGCTAGAATGCACTTTGATGTTTGGGGTGAGTTTGCCTTTAATTTTCTCCAAAACTATACAGTAAAATGACTTGAAATGATGAAAGTGTGTGTGTGTGTGTGTGTGTGTGTGTGTGTGTGTGTGCGTGTGTGTGTGTGTTTTGAGTATCATATTTCATACATCAGGTATGAATGTATACTTTATATATCAAGTTTTTATAGCTCATATATGCAATTCAATGATAATTGACAGATTAAAAGATGATGTATAATAATTAGTGTATACTTTATATATACAAACATTAAAGTCACCAATACAAATGCACAAAATTAATGTATGATAATTAACATTAATATTAAATTGAATTAACATTAATAAATAAAGTATAATAATTAATGTATAATATATATAAAAACATTAAAATTAACAATAAAAATGTAAAAAAATAGAATGATGTATGGTATTAACATGAATACATTTTGTAATAATTAATGTATAGCATATATAGGCCTACAAACATTAAAATAATAAAAAAAAAATGTTAAAAAAAAAAAAAAATCATGAAATTGTATTATTTGTGTCCTAATAAGATGGAAAATAGAGTCTTAAAATCAATTTTGACCAAGGGTGTAATCCATCAGCCGGAAACTGAAGCCTTGCGGGAGCCGCCATTGTAGCAGAACTTCACCTGCTGTTAGCATCCCATTGACTCCCATTCATTTTGGTGTCACTTTGTCAGCGAATAACTTTACATCTGAGGCGTCCAAAGACTTAATTTGTCCATTATTTATTTCTAAAGAAACACGGCAATGTATAAAAGGCTCCATTACTTTGCATCTTACGTTATGGTTTTTGTAAAAATAGGCTAACGATTGCGTCATAACCACACGACTCTCTGTCGCACTGTAGAGAATTTACCGTATAGACAGAAGGAGAAGCTCGCAGGCAATCTTTTACTGTCTATGAGGCAATCGGGGGGACATGGAGGCATAAAGTCAAGGGAGAAACCCATGACAAAATAATTTAGTAAAAAATTTAATAATAAAATAGAGTACTTACCAAAAGTTGCTCCAGGTCACGGTCGCCGTCTCTGCAAGATTAAGTGATTCAGATTTGTCTTGGCACAGCTACTAGAAGATCTACAACTGTCAGATAGGGTCACGTCACATCTACGTCATCAAGCTCAGTTTGAGCCTGTGCAGTCGCTCAGCCATCAGGAAGTGAGTGCTTCTAATGGGCTTCACTTTTCTCCGTTGAAATCCAAGTACACCTGGCTGCAGCCTGCAGATCGGGGCGGGGCTGCACCTGGGGCGGGGCTGCACGTGCAGCCCCGCCCATAACGCGTCTCATTGGTTAGTGGCAAAGTTATGACGTCGATCGAGGCGGGGCTGCACCAACGCTTCTCTGGTTGAGTGGCACCGTAATGACGTCGACGCCACGGTAAACAGGAAATGTGTTTGAAAACAATGCAGTCTTTAAAACTCATGCGCTATATCGCGCTGATAGCGCATGCATCGTATTTGCGTTAAGTGGTACAGTAATGACGTCGACGCGTCTTCAAAACGCATGCGCAAATTTGAAATACTTTCATAAAATGATAAAGTATTAAAAAAACTCTAAAGTAATAATGAAAGCAGCAAAAAGGAGTAGAACGCATATCCATAGTTTTAACTATGTCTGATCTAAGGTAAACTTATAAGGAATTACAGAGTATATATTGTGTAATATCTGTGTAGTATTTTAAAAGTTTTTCACATTCTGTTGCACTTCACTGTGTAAATTACAAAATTACTGTAAACATTAATGGCACCTTATATATTTCTTATTTTAATCATTCCTCTGTAATAGTTCTTGTTTATTTTTGTGCATTATATAGATTATAAAACATTTATGCCAATAAAGTAGTTTGAAGTTAAACCAACTACATAAAGTACATTGTCAATCTCTTTATCCCATAGTATGCATGCCCACTCAAAAAACCAAACTCATACCAGTGATAACTTTTATTTCAAAACAAGAATAATTGTGTAAAGAGATATACAAATAATCACGTACACACACACACGTACACTCACACACGTACGTACACTCACACACACACACTCACTCACACACACACGTACACTCACACACACACACACACGTACACTCACACACACGTACACTCACACACGTACACTCACACACGTACACTCACACACACGTACACTCACACACGTACACTCACACACAATCTACTCAGCCTGAAATTCCCCTCCATCATTGAAAAAACAATCAATCGAGCAATAGCCCTCAACCTCCTTCTTGGAAAAAAATCCACACAGGATTCCTCTTCTGCCATCACACACACACACACACGCAGGACTCGTCTTCTGCCATCACACACACACGCAGGACTCCTCTTCTGCCATCACACACACACACACACACACACACGCACACACGCAGGACTCGTCTTCTGCCATCACACACACACGCAGGACTCCTCTTCTGCCATCACCACAGACCCAGGTGGGCAGTCCTTGTGTATTTCAGTGCAAGCACAGAGTCATCGAGTACGGCACCCGGAACTCTTGCCTATATTCTCTGGAAAATGCACTCCAGTTCATAACACCTAATTTAGATAAAATACAGAACAAACAATATTGAATCATTTTGAATAAAGGCATTAACATAGTACAGAGTCATACAAGGAATTTCTTTTTTATACATTTTAAACATATTATAGGAAAATGTTAAAGAATATATACTTGAGTGTTATTAGCTTTGTCTGTAAAGTACCTAAGAGACTTACTTTATGAACAACATAAACTAGTTAAAAAAGTTTGTCAAGACAAACGTTAATTTGGCTTGAGAAAGCCTATCCTAAAGGTTTGAAATAGTTTTAAAAGCTTGAAGTTTGAAGGTTTTCAGTTTGAATATCAAAGTAGTTTTGAAGCTGAATGTTTTGAAGGCAATACAGTTTATCAGACACAGACAGACAGATAGACATGACAGACAGGTAGAGATAGATAGACAGACAGAGATAGAAGGATAGATAGATTAGGATAGGATAGAAAATGATTTTTGATGTGGTAATACATCAGCTGTGGCATGCTGGTGTACTGACAGAATGGGCACTTACTACTGCAGTCATAATACTGCTCACACTCCCTCTTGCTTAACACAGTTGTGTGAGAGAGAAAATAGGTGAGAGAGATGGAGGACTAGAGTAAGAGTTAGAGAATAATTAACACAGCAAAACCTTAAATGGTACAATAAGGTTCATTAGTTAACATTAGTTAACTACCTTAGTTAACATGAACTAAGAATGAACAATACTTTTACAGCATTTATTAATCTTAGTTAATATTAACTTCAACATTTACTAATACATTATTAAAATCAAAGGTTGTATTTGTTAACATTAGTTAATGCACTGTGAACTAACATGAACAAACAATGAACAGCTGTATTTTTATTAACTAACATTAACAAAGATTAACTAATACTGTAACAAATGTATTCCTCATCGTTAGTTCATATTAGTTAATGCATTAAATAATGTTAACTAATTAACCTTATTGTAAAGTGTTACCACAAAAATAATATGAAGTAAAATAGCAAAAGTGGTACCCAGGGAATATAAATGGGGATGACAATGCCAAGGATCTGCAAAGAGAAGGAAGTATAGAGCATCAGAATTAGCATAAAATGTTTTATTATTTTATTACTCTAGTGCAGGGGTGTCCAAAGTCACTCCTGGAGGGCCACTGTCCTGCAGAGTTTAGCTCCGGCTTGACTCCACACACCTGCTTCCACACACACCTGACTCCACACACACCTGCTTCCACACACACCTGCCTCCACACACACCTGCCTCCACACACACCTGCCTCCACACACCTGCCTGGAAGCTTCTAGTATGTCTAGTAAGACCTTGATTGGCTGGTTCAAGTGTGTTTGACTGGGGTTGGAGCTGAACTCTACAGGACAGTGGCCCTCCAGCAGAAGGATTGGACAGTGCATATACTGTATAGCAGCATAAGTATAAGTAACAATATGCAATATATAAAACAAGCCCTACTTTACAAGGAGTTTTGTTGAATTTGTATTACTATTGAATGTAGTTTCATGTTCAATTAAATAAATGTATACTTATTAATAACAATAATATCAAAATAGTTTACATTTAATAAATTTATTCATAGGAAAAAAAAGGCCTACAATATAACTTTGTATATTGTTACTATTAACTCTTAAATCCTATTTTCCTGGTTCAGTTTTGCCACTGTATTTCTTTTTAAGGGCCTTGTTTTAACACTATATCCTTATCTAAACACACACACACACACACACACACACACACACCTACGATGCTTTTGGGAAACGCTGCCCTAGTTATTTGTGCGATATGGTGAGTAAAGTTACACAATCTTATTTTTACATCACTTCATTTTATCATCACACTAAACGCCACTTCAGAATTAAAAAATGTAAATAAAATTAGAGAAAAGAAGAGTAGCTTGCCTGTACTCACCATGCAGAGATGAACAACGGAAATGAAAACATGCTAGAATCAACGTCATGAGTTCACGTCAGTAACCAATGAGAAGAAATGTTGGCGGGTAGAGACGTGCAGCCCCGCCCCAGGTGCGGCCCCGCCTCGATCGACGTCATCACTTTGCCACTAACCAATGAGACGCGTTATGGGCGGGGCTGCACGTGCAGCCCCGCCCCAGGTGCACCCCCGCCCAAATCTGCAGGCTGCAGCCAGGTGCTTCTCTTGAAATCAAGGGGGTCGCTGTGTCCATTTCTTTTGAGCCATACCGTAAGTGCACGATTAGAAGCGCATACAAAAAAAAAAGTGCGGCTGGCTTGACCGTGTATTTTCAACGCGCGGCTGGTTTGACCGCAGTCAGTGTGACTAGTCATAGCTAGTAAAGTTACTTTGCAGCTTATCAGCGCTAGCGTTAATTTTAGCTAACGTTAATTCAACACTGTAAAAACTTTACTGAGGAAAAGTTATCTTAGAGCATACATTCATGTCTTCTGCTACTGTATGGCATACATAACGGTCGCCGTTTGTCGTCTCTCCAAAAACTATAGATGCTCTCCTGTGATCGAATCAGACAGTCCTGCTTGCACTGACTGAGCACTCAACGACGGGATTGTAGAGGGGGAGGGACAGTGAAACAGCGACTCTGGTGCCGCCAATCAATCTACAATCTTTTTGGTGGCTGCAGCGGGTGTTGCATTTTATTTTATTTCACTTCATGAACTATTGTGAATTTACATTATGTATTCAAATCAATAGTACCCACTGCAAAATCATACTAGGGGTGGATACAGTGGTGGCCGTGGCCTGTTATAGACAACAGTAAGGCTAACATATTCATAATTAAAAGCCCTTTTGATTTCATGCATTTTAAATGCATTATTTGTCTTCGTTTAATATTATTAAGGGATGCTGAAATGTTTCGATCAATCATTGGTTTCCACTTTCCAGCACTGAAAAGTTCAAACTCCCCACAGCCAATGAGATGTGAAGGGCGATGTCATTTACGGGCGATGTCATAATTGGCCACAAACCAATGACACGTCTCCTTGATGGCTGGAAAAAATAAAAGCACTTTTAATTACTGTTCTTTTGACTACTATAGAAGAACATTTAGTAAATGCTGAAGTGAAGATTGATCACCTGCGCTGAACGGTGTGAACTTGAAGTCTGGCAGGTATTTGCGTAGTTTGGCGTTACTGGCGGTTTTCTTGAATTGACCGTCTGCTTTACTAGTGTCATACTGAGAGCGGTTAGTAAAGGTTTGTGGATAAAAGGTAGTTCACACCAAAAGGAAAACTCTGTCATTCAAAGAGTACTTTTATGATGCTTTTTGAAGCTCAACAGTTCAAGAAAAATCTGTAAAGTCTGCAAACTACCTTATTTTGTGTTCCACAGAACAAAGAATATCGTTCTGTAAATTATTTTCTCCATGAGCATTGAGAAGAGTAATTGTGTGTGAAAGGATACAATCACGTCACCTTTGAAACCCATTGCTTCAACCACAGCGCTCGCAGCGTCCTTTATGGACAACTCATCCTCCTCTCCAACTAAAGAAACAGACAAAGATAAACAAATAGGATATCTCAGATTAATTTAGATTCAGATTTCTTTCCTTAATGTGACATTCTGTGTTAATTTTCCTTTCATGTTTAATCAGTTCACATTTATTTGCCTTTTTGAAGTTTAATAATCACATTATGCCGTATAACGATTACTGTTTTCCATCTCCAAAATGAAGACATCTAAAAATTATAATTAATAGTTTTGTTATACTATTTTAGATCTTGTTAAAGAAATTTTTTAAATCTTAATAGGATAGTTCACCCAAAAATGAATATTCTTCCATTAATTACTCACCCTCATGTTGTTCCAAACCAGTAAGACTTTCGTTCATCTTCAGAACATAAATGAGGATCTTTATGATGAAATCTGAGAGATTTGTCCCTCCTTTGACAGCTACGCAACTACCACTTTGACGCTTCAAAAAGTTAAAGAGATTGTAAAACTAATCCGTATGAATTGAGTGGTTTAGTCCAAATTTTCTGAAGAGACATGATCGCATTATATGATGAACAGATTGAATTTAGGCTTTTATTCACATATAAACATTAATCAGCGAATTCAACCCGAACCTGCTACACGAACAAACCTCTTGCTGAAGCTGAAATGTTCTGCGTAACACGAGAATTAATCTCATTGGTTCTTGCTGAAGCTCAAACGTGATGCGTAACACGAGAATGAACCTCATTGGTTCTTGCTGAAGCTCAAACGTGCTGTGTAACACGAGAATGAATCTCATTGGTTCTTGCTGAAGTTAAAACGTACTGCATAACACGAGAATGAATCTTATTGGTTCTTGCTGAAGTTCAAATGTACTGCGTAACACAAGAATGAATCTCATTGGTTCTTGCTGAAGCTCAAACGTAGTGCGTAACACGAGAACGAACCTCATTGGTTCTTGCTGAAGCTCAAACGTGATGCGTAACACGAGAATGAACCTCATTAGTTCTTGCTGATGCTCAAACGTGATGCGTAACACGAGAATGAACCTCATTGGTTCTTGCTGAAGCTCAAACGTGCTGTGTAACACGAGAATGAATCTCATTGGTTCTTGCTGAAGTTCAAACGTACTGCATAACACGAGAATGAATCTTATTGGTTCTTGCTGAAGTTCAAACGTACTGCGTAACACAAGAATGAATCTCATTGGTTCTTGCTGAAGCTCAAACGTACTGCGTAACACGAGAATTAACCTCATTGGTTCTTGCTGAAGCTCAAACGTGATGCGTAACACGAGAATGAACCTCATTGGTTCTTGCTGAAGCTCAAACGTGCTGTGTAACACGAGAATGAATCTCATTGGTTCTTGCTGAAGCTCAAACGTGCTGTGTAACACAAGAATGAACCTCACTGGTTCTTGCTGAAGCTCAAACGTGATGCGTAACAAGAATGAACCTCATTGGTTCTTGCTGAAGCTCAAACGTACTGCGTAACACGAGAATGAACCTCATTGGTTCTCGCACGTAAAGCGAAAACGAACATGCTTGAGCTTCCGTTTACCACAACTGATGAGTGAGTTGATGGATGTTTATATGTGAATAAAAGCCTAAATTCAGTCTGTTCATCATATAAAGCGACCGCTCAATTTATACGGATTAGATTAACGGTCTCTTTATGAACCTTTTGCAGCGTCAAAATGGTAGTTGCGTAGCTGTCAATGGAGGGATAGAAATCTCTCCGATTTCATCAAAAATATCTTCATTTATGTTCCGAAGATGAACGAAAGTCTTACGGGTTTGGAATGACATGAGGGTGAGTAAATAATGGAAGAATATTCATTCTTGAGTGAACTAACTCACTAAATTTGATACGGGTCGAGTACCTGACAGAATGATGGGCTCTACCTCGTCATAATCCCTCAAAACCCACAGAAACAGACGAGCCAGATCCAGAGAGTAGATGAACTGCCGTAGAGGACGACCTGAACCCCAGACCTGCAGAGGTTTACCTTCCTCTACAAAACACAAACACGAAACACGTTTAACATGTGAAAACAACTCTGCTTGAATTAAGCTCTAGATCAAGGGTGTCACACACAGAAAAGTGAAGCCAAAACATTTTGCGTCAGTCCGAATGGGACGCGAGCCAAAAAAATAATTAAAAAAATTACACCTTAAAGGGGAACTATGCAGTTTTTTAGCTTAACTGAACAGCTTCGGAGTTATTGGAATGGTTATATGACTTTTTTCGGGTTGAATGGTGGCCGTCTTGCCCCCCCCGGTGCCTGTGAGTGGAAAAACCACACAGGAAGTATCGCGTAATATCAGCTCTCGCGATGTAACGAATAGCTTTACGGCACTGCACACAAACACACCCCCATCCAGGATCCGGCTAGCTATAAAAACAACTATCGTCATGGCTAAGCCGGCATATAAGAAGCAGAAAGCTAGGAAAGCATTGTCGGAGGAACAGAGAAAGAGGAAACGGCAGACTGACCGAGCGAGGAGTCAGACATGAGTAAACATCGGACCTGCGTTTTCAGAATGGCGGAAAAAACGAAGAAAGTGCGGTCGGAAGAGTCTAGAAAAAGGAAACGAGAATCTGACAGTGTGAGGAACCGGACAAGAGTCCCACTCTGTCAGGCTTTCACTGTTAAAGTTGATTCCTGCGATTATCATGAGAACAGTTGTCAATATCTCACATAATTATCAGGACATAAATAAGCCTACACGTTGTAAATTGTGTAAATGAGTGCAATTTGCAAACTATTATGATAAATTGCAATAATCATGTCTAACGACATCATAACGGACATTGTTGTGAAATAATGCGACGTACATGTAACTTTATTGATGTCATCTGGCATTTTGTAATGTTTACATTACACTCAAAAAACACAAATGAAATTATACAGTAGGCCTAGGCTATTTACTTGTAATTTAGCTGCAATCATGTAAAAACGTTATAAGCCATCAAACGCGGTAGGCTACTTTATTATTATAAAGTGCAGAGACCGTGAGTGCAGAGATGCTCTGCGTGAGTGGTATTTACGACAGTAACGTTAAATTCAAGTACTCTACAGCGACTCTAGGGGCGCTGTTTGACAAAAACGGAATTCCTGCATAGTGTGCCTTTAAAGGGGTGGTAAAACGCATTTTTTCGAAGGCTTGATAGTGTTTGTGGGGTGCACTGTAACATGTGTTCATGCTTCGTTTTTTAAAAATTGCAGTATTTTTCATATATATTACTTTTATTCTACACTGCTCTGTCCCTCCTTGTAAAAACAGTCTGATGGTTTCTGGGTTCTATGAAGCAAGTCCCTCAAAAACACACAATGGGCTCAGATTGGTTAGCTGGCCCAGTGTGTTGTGATTCGCTAACCGACTAGTGCACGTTTTCCGGAAACGTGACGCCCCTTACCTTTACCGGTAGTTTGTGCTTTGGTGTATTATAAACAATGGCGTCAATAAAACCAATCGGACCCGGGGAAACGTTAGTGAAGATAATCGAGCAGAACCTGTTCAAGAACGGCTGTTAAACGACGTTTCAGAAAGGTTTGTTTTTTGTTGTTCTCTCATTACTTTTTAGATACGCTGTTATTTAACAGTACTAATTATTATAGAATTACAAAAAAATAAGCTTCATAAACAAGAATTTCATATAATCGTTCTAACAAATTATACTACAGTCCTCAAAGGGATTTTTTTGATTAAAGACTGCGGATCTATAGTGATCGTTACTGACTGTATGCCACCGTTACTTTTGTATTTTTAGAACGATTGTAGACAAATATCTGTCGACAGAACTATTAACCCAAAACGAACACTAAACATCGGCTTTACAGTAGCCAAATCAAACACAGAACCATGTTTAGCATGCCTGTAGATAAACAAGCATGTAGATAAACATAAAAGCTCTAATCTAAGAATAATTTACACTAATTCCAAGTTCGCTGTTGAGATTAAAAAAAAGTTTGTAACGTTAGGTGTTTGTCGGATAACGTTAAGTATGAATGAGCATTTCACAAACCAGCAGAGCCAAACAGCGTTGTCATTTGTTTACTTCCTTGCTACAACGTACAATTAACAATACGAACTATTACAGGAAAACACATCGACGAAAAATAAATCATACTTAAAGGTTGTGGCTCGTAAACAAAAGCTTCTGTTTTTAAAGTAGGAACTGCTCCATCTTTCAGGACAAGCCGTTGTGCGAATCCTGCATTGAACTCGCCACGATTGTGGAAGCTTTCCTCCGTAAAATGTGCAGCACAGAGAGCGAAATTTGGGTCATAATTATGAGGGACCGAGTTAAAAATAAATTTTAACCATTGATCCCTAACTCCCGCGACCCTAGGAAGGCTGAACAAAGCGGACCTGCAATCCGGATGAAAATAACAGCAGCGTTTCGACGGCATTGCGACAACTCATCTCCAAAACAGCAATATAAAATGGCCTCGCCCCGCTTATTAAGTATTCTCGGAGGAGGGGTTTATGTAAATAATGGGATATGCTGACGTCAGCATTAGAATGTCGTGTAGTCCAAAACCGGCCATTTGCTGTAGTCCTTAGAAATTTAATTTTTTAAAAGCAAATATCTCCCTTTGCTTTGAACTTTGAGCGCTGTAACTTTGCAGATGTTGTTTATGCTCAAACAGCAACATTACACACTAGTTAGAAAAGTGAAATCGTGTTTTACCACCCCTTTAAAGATGATTTCTGTCTGATTTTGGGTTCTTCTCATCACACTGGCATATGCTCAAGTGTTTGTTTTTCCAATAAGTTTGGTTTTAGTTAGTTATTTAATGCTATAAAAACGGGTGTAACGTCATGATTGGCAGCTGTGCTTGCGGTTGCGGGAGTGGGAGTGTCAGGTGGGACCGATCCCGCGAATCCATTTCAGGATCACTACAGCTCAGACTCAGGCTTCAAATGATGTAACAGTGTACAATGTCAACCGCCATTTCTGGCATATTTTGTGTTATGTGTGAATATTCCCAAACTCTCGGATAGTGCTTCATTTTTCTATGGTGTGGATCCTTCCAGAAAATGTAATGCATCTCACTCTTTGCCAGGTACGTCTTGTGGATCAACCCTGGAAGCACGTGACCGTCCTCAATGTTGAAATTGTCATGTGGTCCAAAAACATTGGTGGGGATGACGGCTGTGTATCTCCGACCGTACTTCTCAAAACAAGACCTAATGGACAAACACACAATGATTTGGTTTTTTTTCATTTAGGGAAGCTATAAACAACCATTTCGACCCCAAATCAAATAATGATACATTTATTTTGACATTATTTTCATGACAATCACACACATTCATCACAAACTCTCATCACTGTCATAAAAATAATGATTCATTATATACATCGAAAAAACTTTTTTGCAAAATGTGACAGACATGCTTTCATGTGATACACCCAAGAAAATCTCATGACCAATGAACTTTTGACACTGACCTGTTGTGGACATCAATCATGCGTTTGGCGTAGGCATAACCGAAATTAGACTCATGTGGCGGACCGTTGTGGATCTGAAACAGAGTGAGAGAGAAACACGTCTGTATAGATGACAAAAAATATAGGACAATACCAAACAAAAAGTGTCTAATCATCATCTCCCTCAAATCATAAAACAATTGGAGTGGATGATCTTGTAAAAAATAAACTTGGAGCCCTCCCTAGCTCTATAGCGCCCCACAGTTTTCCAATGTAAATCTGTGGTGAAAAATGGAACTGCAGCGCACTCTATTTGAGAGCCATTGGGGAATTTGGGGCAGTCTGAAATTTTCTGCTTATTGTCACGTAAACCTCGCTGCAGACCAAGACTATATCAATCCGCTTAAGCTATGTGAATATTGTGCATCAGGTCAGTAACTAGTTGGCATATCTGTTCTTCGAATCAAATTAATGAAAGTTTCAACATGCTAATGTATCCTTTATATAGTTCTGTTGTGTTTGTTTTATATTTGTTCTGAGAATAGAAATACAAAGTTCTGTAATGAAACTCTAGATGGCGCAGGCTAATATGTCCTTATCTCAAACTCTTGCAATCACATCATTATCTATATGGCACAGTTGATTGGTTCCTGCTGTATCAGTAGCCAATGAACTCACTGTTCAAACTTCAAATACTTGGTTAGTATTTGCCTTGGCAGCGCAGCGCTCTTTCAGAAACCGTACACCTTCTCCAGCTCCACCTTTATAGATTTCATGTAATGCATTTGTGTAATGTTTCATCATCGGACTCATGCTCGGATTGATATGGTAAGATCCACGTCATGGTTACTGTCTTTACAGCTCAATCGCTGAGCTTAAGGAAGCCTCCGGACAGAACTTGCGTTCAGTTATGGTAAAGCTTTTGGAAAGGATGGATTTAGAGAGACTGATTCATCCAGCGAGTCATTTGAGAAACATTGAAAAATGTTATGAGAAAATGAAACTGTTTTTTGACTTTTGATGCATGTAAACCTGTTGTAGGAGACCTTCAAAACAAAATTAGGAGCCTTTAAAATAGCATAATATGGGCACTTAAAGCAATACTAAGATAGCATTCTATCTATGAGTGTGTCATGTGCACTTAAGACCTGTCAATCCACATTATAGTGCCACACGCAGGCTGAATAACACAAAGACGTTAGACTTCTGCCAAAGGTGTGTCTTATAAAGCTTACAAAATGTTTATCATAAACTGCCGCAAAGACCCAGAATGCCCTACCTAAATTTACGGTCAGGAGCCGCTACTGAACGTGACCCACTGAATTCTAATGATTCTGCAGAGGAAGTCTGAGTTACAGTATGTTTTCATATGACAATGAATTATAGATGTTATAAGCCCTTAATATAAATAGAAATATAAACCATTCCAACATCTGCCAATTAAAGTTGCACTTTCTGAAAAAAAAAGTTGCAAAAGCTGTCTTGGTACCCTTTCAAAAGGTATACCTTTGTACCTAAAGAGTGCATTTTAGTACTTCAAAGGTACATATTGGTACAAAACAATTACATATTAGTACCTAAATCGTACATATTAGAACCTTTTTAAAGGGACGTATTATGGCCCTTTTCACAAGATGTAATACAAGTCTCTGGTGTCTGTAAAATTTCAGCTCAAAATACTGATAATATATTATTATAGCTTGTCCAAATTGTCCCTATTTGGGTGAGAGCAAAAACACGTCGTTTTTGTGTGTCTCTTTAAATGCAAATTACCTGCTGCTCTCCGCCCCCTTTCCAGAAGAGGGAGTGGCCTTAACAGCTTGTGCCGATCCTACGGCAATAACAAATCAGGAGAAGCAATATGACTGACAACGTAAATACATGTGGTCAGCCCTATATGTATGAACCTGAGTTGGACACTGATAGAGACTCTGGCAGTAGCAACAACTTTGAGATAGTTGTTAGTTGTGTAACAACACTATGAAGCTCTGGTGAGTCTGTCTGGCAACCAACATCCCACACAACTTTTTAGCTAAACCTGCGAAAGTAAATGGCGGATTGTGTACACCTCACTGTGCGCGGGTCTATGCTAATAGGGCAGAGTCTGTCAGCAGTCATGGGCGGGGCCTAGACATTTTGTGATGTCACAAAAGGTAGAATCTGCAAACGGCTTGTTTTGAGACACTGCTTATGATTTATGGGGATTAAAGGAGTTGGTGGATTTTTACCATTATAGGGTGGTTGTGTACACACTGATGACACACATTTATGTTCAAAGTGAATTTTGCTTAATAGGTCCCCTGTAAAGGGTACCGTCGCAGTGACTGCTTTTGTAACGTTTATTCAAAGAGACTGTGTGTGTGTGTGTGTGTGTGTGTGTGTGTGTGAGAGAGAGTTTACCATGGTCTCATCTATCGGGTAGGTGGTTTTATCTGGGAATATACACGTGGACAGGCAAGAAACGACCTTCACCACCCCGAACTCATGAGCCGTCTGCAGCACGTTGTCATTGACAAATACATTATTCCTCTGAAAACAACAAGCAAAAACAGTCAATGTACAGTTCAGTTATTCAACAGTGATATTTTTTCAAGCTTTTATTACATATTTACAATGATATTTAATAATAATAGTTGTTAATAATTACCCAGAAGTCCAGGTTCTGTCTCATATTTTTGTAGAGCCCGCCCACCATGGCGGCCAAATGAATGACGTGTGTCGGACGATGTTTCTGGAAAACTGATCTCGTCTCTTCAGCGCTCCTGAAACGGCACATGTAAATACAGTTATCATACAATACAAATAGACAATAAGCAATCAAATAAAAGCTTTCTAAAATCCAGAGAAACATAAATTAATTTATACATTGGCAGTATGGCATTTTTTCTATTTCCTGAATACCACAATATTTAAATAACCATGAGCGTGGCTAACTCAATTTTTATGTGTAGGGATGTGTGATATGACGCTTTGAATTGTGTATCGATAAAGATTACGCTAGATTGTTAATATAGCTATCCGCTCGGTGCAAGACTGCTTAAAGTTTTTATACGTAAAGAGTAATTAAGAATGTAATAGACAAATGAGAACGTAAAGCATGGGTGTTAAAGAGTTCTGGGTGTGCTCTGATACCAAACTTTCATTTGAAAGTCACAATCTGACTTTTGACCTGTAATGCTGTCTGAATCATAATCATACTCTGTTCATTCGTTGGTCAGAGGAGATCTGGCCCCCCAACTGAGAAAGTATGTAATAATGTATCTAATTATATGATTGTGTTGTTTAACTGGTGTGACGTCTTATGAGTGTTTGTTCAGGATCTCTTACATGAGATTGGCATCTTTGGATGAGAGGAATATCCACTCTTCTCCTTCTCTCCCTTCACCCTCTTTCACCACTCGCTCTATCGCTCGTCCCACCAGCCCACTGCCACCCGTCACCAACACACGCATCGGCCCGTCCATCTGAAAGAGAGAGAGATGAGGTTTGAAGAACACTTCAGGGGTTAACAAATGTGTAAAAACAGGAACTACTGTAAATAATCAACTATCTAGGATCAAGTATTTGAAGAAAAATGTTCAGTTATCTGGTCTTTAACCCTTTGATGCACAAGCTATGAAAACCCCTTCTAATGCACAACATGGGTCTAAAAAGACCCGAATTAATTTCCTATGTTATTTCAGTCATGGCTGAATGTTACTTTGCTGAATTTTTAAAATATATCCATTTTATCATTTGTTATTCCAGGTATTCATTAAATATGTTTGTTTTTATTTCCACAAATCATTATGTTTATGTTTCCTTTCTTACTTTATAAACAAACACAGTTTTTGTATTTCTACATCAATTTTACATACACGGGTCTAAAATGACCCGTATTCATTTCCTATATTATTTCAGGTGGCTTTGACAGTTACAGATTTTAAAATCAAAAAGGCGGGAAATAAAGGACCCTAAACTCTTAACACATAGAACCATTTCAGCATATGAAGGCTTATTCAAGACGATACGGTTCTTAATAGAACTTTTAGGCCTATTACATGTAAATAAGCTTTAAAGGGGCATTCAGCAACTATTTCAACTTAATAAAACCGTTTAGAAATTATTTGGATGGTTTAATAACCTGTTCTGGTGAAAATGGTGACTTTCCCCGCTCTCCCCAACGTTCCCAGGCGGAAAACCAACCTTGCAACATGGGGATTAACGTCCCGGTAAGTTGGAAATAGGAAGTCTCGTGAGAAGGGAGAACGAGCGAGAAACACAAACTGCTTTACGGCAATTCGACATAAACACACACGCCGCCCTCAATGTGTATGATGTATTACCCACCTCGGTAAACATAGCTCCACACGATAAAGTTGTCCGGCTCCGATAATAAAAAATGCACATGAGCAGCGGTAGAAAGGGGGAGGAGGGGCCGCAAGTGAGTTTTTTTTACGTCATTGTTATGAAATATACGTCCCACAGCTGTAGGGGGAAAAGTGAAAATCAGCAAAGAAATAGCTAGAGTTGCTGAGTTCCCCTTTAAAAACCCATCTTTTTTTAGTGTAGCTAACATTAGCTAGCTAGAATAGAATATGTCAACAGCTAGATAGCTAATAGTATTGGATATGCTTCTCTTTCTCACAAGTAATTTCTCACTAGGATTTCATGGTCAAGGTAACCATAGCCTAATATTAAAATATTATGTCCAGTTATCTTTTACAAAATATCAAATATTTTCTGTGGTTAAAATAAAATAAGACCTGCATCAAATATATAAAAGCAGCTGTGTTGAGTTGTGAAATGTGTGGCAGGTGAATAGTATGTAATACTGTAGTAATAGTATTTATGCAGTAAATATGTTCCTACTTGCAAAAATGTGCAAATATCAAAGGTTTCTATATGGGTCATTTTTTACCCATGTATGTAAAATTGATGTAGAAATACAAAAACTGTGTTTGTTTGTGAAAGGAAACATAAATATAAATATTTAATGAATATCTGGAATAACAAATGAAAAAATACATATATTTTTAAAGATTCAGCAAAGAAACACTCAGCCATGACTGAAATAACATAGGAAATTAATACGGGTCATTTTAGACCCGTGTATGTAAAATTGATGTAGAAATACAGAAACTGTGTTTGTTTATAAAGTAAGAAAGGAAACATAAACATAATGATTTGTGGAAATCAAAAACAAGATATTTAATGAATACCTGGAATAACAAATGATAAAATACATATATTTTAAAAATTCAGAAAAGAAACACTCAGCCATGACTGAAATAACATAGGAAATGAATACGGGTCTTTTTAGACCCATGTTGTGCATTAGAAGGGTAGTGACACAAAAACAATTTTTATTCAAAAAGAAAGAAAGGAAAAATAAAAATAAGGATTTGTGAGGATCAAAAACAAGTTAATTGAAGAATACCTGGAATACTGAACGATTAAATTAATTTCTTGTAAAGATATAGAAAATAAAAACTCATGTTGTGCATCAAAGGGTTAAAAATGTTCTCAAAACGTCAGCACAAAAACATTATCTTTTGTGGATGGAGGATCTGGATGTTGGACATTTGTCTAACACTTTTAAACGGAATGTTCCCCTAATGTTCACATAAATAAGAAAAAAAGGGTTTCAAAACATTATTTTTTAAAATGATTAGGGGAACATTCCATTTAAAAGTGTTAGACAAATGTCCAACATCCAGACGTTTTGAACATTCAGAGAACATAACCTTTTATGGAAACTTAATGGAAATGTTAAAAAAACATTCTTAGAACAACATATGTTTGTTAGCTGGGTTGACACACAAGTTCATGTGCATGAAAAAAAAAACAGGCACTTTCAATGCTTTCATTGTGAAGTTATTAACTGTATTATTGAACAAGCTCTTCTCAATACATTTGTTATTGTACAAACTGCTTATGATTATGCTTTTTTGGCATTTTAGAGCTTTCAAATCCTTAAATGTTTTTTCAACAATCTTTTAAGTTATGTCCAATGAAGATTAAGAAAAATGTATGCATCACAAGATAAAACTAAATTGTAGTAAACTACTATTGATGTATCCACATTAATCCACGCCCCATGATGCTTTGCGTGAATTATGGGTGTAACTTCCAAGGGTGTAATCCATCAGCCGAAAACTGAAGCCTCGCGGGAGCCGCCATTGTAGCAGAACTTCACCTGCTGTTAGCATTCCATTGACTCCCATTCATTTTGGCGTCACTTTGACAGCGAATAACTTTAAATCTGAGGCGTCCAAAGAATTCATTTGTCCATTATTTATTTATAAAGAAACACGAAAATGTATAAAAGGCTCCATTACTTTGTATCTTACGGTATGGCCCCGTAGAAGCCGTTTTTGTAAAAATAGGCTAACGATTGCGTCATAACCACGCGACTCTCTGTCGCACAATAGAGAAATTACCGTACCGACAGGAGGAGAAGCTTGCAGGCAATCTTTTACTGTCTATGAGGCAATCGGGGGACATAGAGGCATAAAGTCAAGGAGAAACCCATAGATAGAGAGTCCATTAAACCAACGGGACAAAATATTTCAACAACGTTTTTGAGGAATTAGGTGATTCAGATTTGTCTTGCCACAGCTACTAGAAGATCTACAACTGTCAGATAGGGTCACGTCACATCTACGTCATCAAGCTCAGTTTGAGCCGGCGCAGTCGCTCAGCCATCAGGAAGTGAGTGCTTCTAATGGGCTTCACTTTTCTCCGTTGAAATCAAGGGGGCGCTGTGTCTGTCTATGGTAACTTCCGGTAAGCTGTAAACAATCAATGAAAGACTAGCTCTATGGACGGAATAATATATATTTAAACGGTGTACAATGACATTACATTATTCTACTCACCCTTCAACCATTAAAAGGACATTTAAAAGTGTAAAAGCATCAACAAGGTACTTTCAACAGATCATGAATAACCCAAAAAGCGCAAATCTTTCCACAGCAAAATCTGACGGTTAAATATCACTGTGGTAATTTGTATTATGTAACATACGTTGCCTTAATAAAAATAAAAATATTTACTGCATGATACTATTTCAAAGTGATTTCAGTCATTTTGACAGATAATAAATTGTATGTACCTGTGAAAACAGACCTGGAAAGAGACGTGAGGATTTGTAGAGAAAAAAAGAGGGATTCTTCGTGCATTCGTAAATTATTAATGACATATATCGTAAATTAAATCGGAAGAACAGACCACAAATGTGCAGTATATGTTGACCTTTTTCATTATTACAGCGTAATGCAAAAGGAAAAAAGAAAATAATCATGAAGAAAAGAATGCAGTGACTGAAAAGAGCTCTTAGCTTGTTATAACATGTCACGTTAAAATACCAAGTGTTACATTATTCTGAAAGAAAACTGATAGCTCATTGAGTCAAACTGACGGATCAGCTTTATTTGTAGGGCAACCTTCTGATTTGAAATGATTCGTTTCAGTCTTTTTGAATGGAAGTTCCCCAAACCCGAAGTGCCACCCATAATTCAAAACGCAGTAAGATCGTCAGGAATAAGGTGGTTGTCACTGTTACATTTTAATTGTAAAAATGTTATTCACATCATCAGATTACATTATTAATAATATATTCATCATTATTAATGTGTTAAATGTATAAAACTTGGTAATCTTGGACAGCCACTTGACCAGAAAGACCATTTTCACTTTAGCTCCATGTTGTGGAGCAAATTCTTGCTGGTTTATGCTGGATCTGTCTATCTAGCTACACTGTATAGTTTCCGACAGTCTATCTAAACTGTATAGTTTCCGACAGTATGTTTATTAGTGATACAGCGGATCTTCTTTATTATTGTATTCCCACGTCAAGAAACCATTCCCATATCACGGTGATCATTAAGTAGAGTAGGGTACAAATTGTTGTACCGTACAATGGAGCAAAAGGTGCACCAGGGTAAAAGGCACATTTGACTTTATTCTTTATTTGGGGTAAAAGCAAAAACATACTTTTTTTTCTGAAATCATACACTATGGGAGCAGTAAAAAGTAATTTTTTTTGCCTTTAACCCTTCCATGGGACTCATCTGATACATTACATTTTCTAATCCATCCCATAAAACAACATTATTTTTGTAAGCGTTTATATTATCTTAGTAAAAGCATCTATTTTTTTCTCTCTTGAGCTCACAATGAACTACTAGGCCACTGAAACAGGTAAAGCAAGTTTATCCACTGACACTCTGGCACAGGCGGTTGTAAAATAAGTTGAAACAGGATCTAATCGCACCAGTTTTCAGGCTTTGTTAAACAAATCTCAGGATACTGAACGTACGTGTACACAACCATAACGGACAACCGAACTGAACCAAACACAGGGCAAAGGAGCTAAATGGGATTAATCAATGAACACACACTGTGAAACTAGAACATACACGTGACACACTCCTAGTAAAGTTAACCCATTACTGTTGAGGTATCAATATGACCCCAAAACACAATAATATACAGACAAAAAATACACATCTTAAATGCCTTATAATAATTTTCAACAATGTAAGTCAATACATAAAATTATAATACAATGTTTAACACTCAATTCATTTTATAAACTTCATTTAAGCTGAAAAAAATTCTACAGCTTAAACAACTGCTAAGCGAACAAACCATCACATCTGATGAATCGTGTATTAGATTGTGTATAATAACTAATAAATTACCTGCTCTCTGGCTGTCCCTCTGTGAGTTCTGAGGAAATGGTAAAAAACGTATCCAGCTTATTGGTTTATGTACTTACACACACCTACCAGGGGTGGAGCCAGACATTGTAAACATTCAGGGCTTAGCCCAAATGTAGTTTGTCCATGGACTGACTTAAAAGGAACCCCCGCCCCATAAGAAAAAGTTGTACATTTTTAAGGTTAAATGCATCAATCTGGTGCACTTTAAGCCTCAAAATTAAGAGTTTCAATGTACAGTGTGCCAACTGAACAAAGAAAAAGCATTGACTTGTACCCAGACATTAAAGAGGGCTCAAACATCTTTTTAGTTGTGATATAGAGTCTCAGTCTACATTAGCTTACGTTGACACTAGTGTTTTAGGATGCCAAACAATTATTACAATAATATAATAATGATTTATATAATTATTCCTATGACAGTAATACGCAAACAGCCTATTGTAAAACAAATGTACTGTAAAATAAATGAAAATTAATAATTCATAAGTATATTTTACTTTAAACTACAGTATATGGAAATCACAATACTTTTGTCCTAATTTCTTCTTGTAACAAAACCGGGGAATCAAGGAAGGCAGGCAGAGATGAGGATCCAAGTGCATTGGAGTTTAATGAAACAAACAAACAATAATGAACATAAAGCTGGAACAAACTAATACTGGTAAACAAGGACCACGAGGAACAGCAAACATCTACATCTAACAATGACTGACAAAGTAACAAGGGAAACACTAGGGGTTATACACACACTAGAGAAACAATGTTAACAAGATAATAAGAGGGTGTGGCTAATAGGAAACACCTGGGGAAAACTAATTTGCTGGTGGTTGAGGAGATTCCCCTTACATGTAAAAAAGTGGAGTACTTTGAGTAAAAGCTTTGAGTACCCAGAAAAACGCTATTTAAATGTAACAAATTATTATTATTATTATTATTATTATTAACAAGAAAAACTTCAAATGACTACAAAACAGGAAATAAAAAGTCCACATAAGACAGGAATCATGACATGAGCCTTTAAGGGCAGAGCATTCCGTGTGGGTGGCAAGGCCGGAGCAGGTAGAGCGGGTGGCCAGGGCGGAGCAGGTAGAGCGGGTGGCCAGGGCGGAGCAGGTAGAGCGGGTGGCCAGGGCGGAGCAGGTAGAGCGGGTGGCCAGGGCGGAGCAGGTAGAGCGGGTGGCCAGGGCGGAGCAGGTAGAGCGGGTGGCCAGGGCGGAGCAGGTAGAGCGGGTGGCCAGGGCGGAGCAGGTACAGCGGGTGGCCAGGGCGGAGCAGGTAGAGCGGGTGGCCAGGGCGAATCAGGAAGAGCGGGTGGCCAGGGCGAATCAGGTACAGCGGGTGGCCAGGGCGGAGCAGGTACAGCGGGTGGCCAGGGCGGAGCAGGTACAGCGGGTGGCCAGGGCGGAGCAGGTACAGCGGGTGGCCAGGGCGGAGCAGGTACAGCGGGTGGCCAGGGCGGAGCAGGTAGAGCGGGTGGCCAGGGCGAAGCAGGTAGAGCGGGTGGCCAGGGCAGGTAGAGCGGGTGGCCAGGGCGGAGCAGGTAGAGCGGGTGGCCAGGGCGAAGCAGGTAGAGCGGGTGGCCAGGGCAGGTAGAGCGGGTGGCCAGGGCGGAGCAGGTAGAGCGGGTGGCCAGGGCGGAGCAGGTAGAGCGGGTGGCCAGGGCGGAGCAGGCCAGGGCGGAGCAGGTACAGCGGGTGGCCAGGGCGGAGCAGGTACAGCGGGTGGCCAGGGCGGAGCAGGTACAGCGGGTGGCCAGGGCGGAGCAGGTACAGCGGGTGGCCAGGGAGGAGCAGGTACAGCGGGTGGCCAGGGCAGGTACAGCAGGTGGCCAGGGTGAATCAGGTACAGCGGGTGGCCAGGGCGGAGCAGGTACAGCGGGTGGCCAGGGCTGAGCGGGTAGAGCGGGTGGCCAGGGCTGAGCGGGTGGACAGGGCGGAGCAGGTAGAGTGGGTGGCCAGGGCGGAGCAAGTACAGCGGGTGGCCAGGGCGGAGCAGGTACAGCGGGTGGCCAGGGCAGAGCAGGTACAGCGGGTGGCCAGGGCGGAGCAGGTACAGCGGGTGGCCAGGGCGGAGCAGGTACAGCGGGTGGCCAGGGCGGAGCAGGTACAGCGGGTGGCCAGGGCGGATCAGGAAGAGCGGGTGGCCAGGGCGGAGCAGGTAGAGCGGGTGGCCAGGGCGGAGCAGGTACAGCGGGTGGCCAGGGCGGAGCAGGTACAGCGGGCGGAGCAGGTACAGCAGGTGGCCAGGGGGGAGCAGGTAGAGCGGGTGGCCAGGGCGGAGCAAGTACAGCGGGTGGCCAGGGCGGAGCAGGTACAGCGGGTGGCCAGGGCGGAGCAGTCCGTGCGGGTGGCCAGGGCAATAAAAACAATAAGCGCACAGTCTGGCAGGTTGGATATATATGCAATGTCTAGAAAATCTCTAGTGTGGTCCTCGAGGGGGCCATTACCCTGACGCTGGCGGACTAATCTCGCTGCTGGATCCATTGCTGGGGAATCAAGGAAGGCAGGCGGAGATGAGGATCCATGTGCAGTGGAGTTTAATGAAACAAACAAACAATAATGAACATAAAGCTGGAACAAAATAACTGAAACACTGAATGAATGTTTAAGCTGATAAATGTGCTGATTAAAATTATATTATAAATCATAACAAAAACCCTTCAACCAGACAGACTGTGTGCGTGAACTCTGTCGGAAAGAAAAGAGAGTAAGCGCTGCCGGTGTCATGACAAATGGGGCCCTCCATCGAAATCGGGTCTCCCCAAAACTGTCAGTTAATGATTATCCTAAGTATATACAAATTATATTAATTTAAATACACATATCGTACTATATAATGTAACACATTAGTGCATAATAAAACCAATTTAACATAATTTCTTACACATGATTAACTGTGCATTAATTAATAATAATAATAATAATAGCTATGCTAGTATAAGTGTAATATAGTCCACTGAAGGCAAGTTTGTAGAGAACCAAGTGCAGTTTATTTACAAAACGTGATCAAACATAAAACAAAAGGGCCCGTACAGGGGAACAGGGCTAGAACCGTGGCATGGCCGAGCATGGATGGACCAGGGATGGAAGCCAGGGCGGAGCCGGCAGTGCAATGAGCCAGGGCGGAGCCGGCAGTGCAATGGGCCAGGGCGGAGCCGGCAGTGCAATGGGCCAGGGCGGAGCCGGCAGTGCAATGGGCCAGGGCGGAGCCGACAGTGCAATGGGCCAGGGCGGAGCCGGCAGTGCAATGGGCCAGGGCGGAGCCGGCAGTGCAATGGGCCAGGGCGGAGCCGGCAGTGCAATGGGCCAGGGCGGAGCCGGCAGTGCAATGGGCCAGGGCGGAGCCGACAGTGCAATGGGCCAGGGCGGAGCCGACAGTGCAATGGGCCAGGGCGGAGCCGGCTGTGCAATGAGCCAGGACAGAGCTGGCAGTGCAATGAGCCAGGACAGAGCTGGCAGTGCAATGGGCCAGGGCGGAGCCGGCAGTGCAATGAGCCAGGGCGGAGCCGGCAGTGCAATGAGCCAGGACAGAGCTGGCAGTGCAATGGGCCAGGGCGAAGCCGGCAGTGCAATGGGCCAGGGCGGAGCCGACAGTGCAATGGGCCAGGGCGGAGCCGGCAGTGCAATGAGCCAGGACAGAGCTGGCAGTGCAATGAGCCAGGACAGAGCTGGCAGTGCAATGGGCCAGGGCGGAGCCGGCAGTGCAATGAGCCAGGGCGGAGCCGGCAGTGCAATGAGCCAGGACAGAGCTGGCAGTGCAATGGGCCAGGGCGAAGCCGGCAGTGCAATGAGCCAGGGCGGAGCTGGCAGTACAGGGGGCCAGGGATACTAACTAACTAATACAGACATAAAAAGAAGACGACAAGACATTCCAACATGGCTGGGAGTGTCAGACAGACAGAAGCAAGGAGCAATTAAAGACATTTTAAGAGGATTTTGGGAAAATGGCTTAAAAATTGGCATAAGATGATTTAATGGTTTATCACTTTCAACTAATAGGTGGAGCAGTTACGAAATCGATGTGATGTGGTCAGAGTGAGGTGACAATGACACATACAAAGTTTGGTGTCAAAATGTCAAGGCAATGCAGAGATAAAGCCTGAATAGTCATTTTGGCAGCATGCCTCAAATTTGATGCTGTGGTATACAAAAACGGTTTCGTCTATCGTCACGAAATCCATAAGTTTTAGTCGGCACGGTCTGGAGATGATACGATTTGATTTTGGTGAAAATCAGTCAACTACACCCAGAGTTAAAAGCATTTGTAATTTTTATTTTACCACTAGGAGGCGGTGGTTCAAAATTTCTCAGGCTCCTTCAGGGCATCATACTGATGACCCATACAGAGTTTCATAACGATACGTTCATGCGTTCAGAAAATACTGCATTTTGGTACACAGCTAAATTGGTCAATACGAAAAAATTGGATATCAGTCGACTCCTTTTTTTTGGACAAATCGTTTATAAGTTATAAGCAAAAATAGCCATTTTTCGTATCTTCGGACCAGTAGGTGGCGCTGTGCCGAAACGCAGCATGTATCCTCAGGTCATGCTTGTGATGACATGTACCAAGTTTGGTCTTAATACGATTAAGAGTTGTGGAGATACAGCATTATGTCTGTTTTCACAAGCGCTATGCCTATGTAAAATTTGTTTGTGCGTTTATTAAAAACGGTTTAACGAATCGACTTGTCAGCACTGCCTGAAGATGATCTGGTTAAATTTTCGTGCAAATCGGACAAACTGCCTAGGACGAGTTCGAAAAAGTAGGTTTTGCTGGACAATTCAAAATGGCGGACATTTTTATGACGAAAAATGACATCATAGGGTGCAATCGAATCGTCGTGAGCTCAGGAATCAGCGGGAAAAAAAATTTGTTTCTACCCATTATGGTTCAAAAGTTATTAGACTAAATATGAGTGAAACTTTGGACAGGTGGTGGCGCTAGAAGAATTGGATTTGAGACGGCAAATTTGCTATAGTGAAAGTTTGGACTGACCTTTATCAGTGTGCCAAATTTCACAAATTTCCCGCCAGCGGTTCTATGGGCTGCCATAGACGCCCAGTCGGAAGAAAAAGAAGAAGAATAATAAGAACCGGAACAGATACAATAGGTGCCTCCGCACCTTCGGTGCTTGGCCCCTAATAATAATAGGAACACCAACAGATACTGTACAATAGGTGCCTATGCACATTCTATAGGCTATAGACAGCTGAAACAGGTGAAGCAAGTTTGACCTCTGACACTCCCTGTAAAGTCAAGCCATCTCTGTTGAAGTATCAATATGGCCCAAAAACACAATAGTATACAGACAAAAATATACATCTTAAATGCCTTATAATAATTTTCATCAATGAATTTCTGATGAGACCATAATTTATGAAATTACATCTGATGAATCGTGTATTAGAATGTGTATTAATTCTCTTAATTACTAATGCATTACTTGCTCTGTGAGTTATGAGGAAATGGCAAATAACTTTTCCAGCTTATTGGTTTATGTTACACACACACCTTTACACCGTCACACATTTAGGGACGGTGTTCAGAAATATTCAGTGTCTGATATTTTCGGTTACACTGGGTGGAGCTTACATGAATACTCTCCTGTTTAATTTTAAAAACTGGTGGAGCAAGACCATTTAAGATCTAAGAAACAAGTAGGCCTACTAAATCAACAAATTGAATCAAATGTTCCCAACTCAAAAAATAAAACTGTTAAAACACTACATTGATGAAAACTATTTGGCATTTTATCTAAGATCTTAAGTTAGTTTTTAAACACTAAATTAAATTTCACAACTTTCTTCACGTTTTTTTTTTTTTTAAAGAAATCTGAGAATCTATTATTATTCCTAAATATTTAAATTCATGACCAACCTCAAGTTTCTGTCCCTGGACAAACACTTCTGCTTTTATATTGTAATTTGCTCTTTTAGTAAAAAAACAACATACAGACTGTTTTATTAACATTAAGATGTAAACAAGATTTGTTTACCTTTTTGTAAGCCTCTGTGAATCCTGATCCATCGTAGAAGTCAATTTCTTATTAACACCCACTAAGCGACAAATGTGAGAGAAAAAATCACTTTGGCGAGCCCCAGGGCCCGAACGTGACTGAATGGACCAGACTAAATGGCTCAGATCATTGAGATATACCTAAAGTCTTTGGGTAAACTGTAGACTACAAAAGGGTTAGGGTTAGGGTTAGGGTTAGGGGTAAGCTTTTCCAGCTAACCCAAGCTTTTCAATCCACACAGCACCACCCTATAAAAATTTACCATGCACTAACACTGTAGAAATGTTGCATTATGGTATTTTATTAATCTTGCAATTAGCTTTTAATGAAACATTAGGTAATATGAAGGCAATATAAGTCACTTTTAGATGTTGTTTTTTCATTACAAATACTATAGTTTAGGTCTATTCTTAATATTACTTTAATGTTTTTGTTATTATAGAAACCATAAAAATCTCAGATAGTGGGCAAATAATGAATTTAGTTCTCTTTCGCGTCGTCCTGTACTTGAAAGGACAAATATACACACAATTATGTCAAGTTACCCTCATAAACACAGTATAGGTTTTTAAGTCAATGTTGAGAACAGTTGAGAAAGACAATGCGTGTGTTACAGTATCAGGGCTGGATTTACCTCATATTGTGACAGTCTTAAAGTGACAGCAGCCTAATATTCCTCCTGCAATCTGTGTCATTAATGTTAACCAAAGAACAAAAGAAAAGGAAAATTACTCACTTTACCTTATTGGAATCAAAACTGGGAATCAGTAAGAATTAGAATTGCTAAAATTCTAATGATACAATTCTCTAAATGGCTATAAATTAATAACAAAAACAAAGAAAATGAAACGACACAAAAGTGTGGTCGCTACAATTTAAAATAATTTTTTTAATGTATTTTAGAGGGTCCTGCTTTTTCTTCATTTATATTTGTAAATCTAACTTTTCTTGATGACTTGGATTTGGATGAAAGTCTCTATTTTCCACAAGAATAACTTATAATGCTGCTGGGAATGAAATGAAAACTGCTGATTTTCTAGACGTGTGAATTTGGGAACCTTAAAATATTCAAAAAATTCTGTATATAAAAAAGACATTAAACAACATTATTTAAAATATGAGTGTATTATAGCAATTCACAGTACAGATCATTAGACAAACCCAGAACATACCCTGATTGACAGATTAATAAAAAAAACTGAAGAAATTGGTTTCCAGAATTAAGATGCTCCCCCCACCGCCAATGAGATGTGAAGACCTTCATTTACGGACGATGTCATAATTGGCCGCTAACCAATCGCACGTCTCCTTGACGGCTGTAAAAGGAAAGCACTTATAAAGGGTCTTGTTTTGGTCTCCACTTTTTACTACTATTGAAAAAACATTTAGTAATTGCTGAAACGAGAAGAGAAGATTGATCACCTGCGTTGAACGGTGTGAACTTGAAGTCTGGCAGGTATTTGCGTAGTTTGGCGTTACTGGCGGTTTTCTTGATCTGGCCGTCTGATTTACTAATGTCATACTGAGAGCGGTTAGTTAAGGGTTAAAGGGTTTCTGTCATTCAGGTGGTGCTTTTTTAAAGCTCAACAGCTCAAGAACAATCGGGACATCCTGCAAAATATCTTATCTTGAGTTCCACAGAACAAAGATTGCAGTTCTGTCAGCTGTAAAAAAGAAATAACTGCAGACAATGTTTATATTTGAAAGGATACAATCACTTCACCTTTAAACCCAAACCCTTCAACCACAGCGTCCACAGCATCCTTTATGGTCAACTCATCCTCCTCTCCGACTAGAGAGAAAGAAACAAAGGCAAATAAAATCAAGAGAGATATGATCTTGATATTTGATCAGCCATTGAGCTCTGATGAAACCGATCCAATATGTTTGATGTCAAACACTCATCGAGTACCTGACGCAATGATGGGCTCCACCTCTTCATACTCCCTCAAAACCCACACAAACAGACGAGCCAGATCCACAGAATAGATGAACTGACGCAGGGCACGACCTGAACCCCAGACCTGCAGAGGTTTACCTTCCTCTACAAAACACACAAACATGCGCAAATTTACCAACATGTGGGACGCTCTGAATGTGACTGTGGCTTCAGATCGTTCCAGAAAGTTAAACATGTCTCACTCTTTGCCAGGTACGTCTTGTGTACCAATCCCGGCATCACGTGGCAGTCCTCAATGTTGAAGTTGTCATGTGGTCCAAATATGTTAGTAGGGATGACGGCTGTGTATCGCAGACCGTACTGCTGAAAACACGCCCTAATGGACAAACACACACACACACACACACACACACTTAAAATACTGTATTTGGAAACATTTCAGGTACATATCAGTATTTCTTAGGGAAAAAAAATTTATTATTAATTAATTATCATTAGCACATGTAAAACTCCAGTCCTGCAGAGTTTAGCTCCGACCAGCTCCAAAACATCTGCCTGGAAGTTTCTAGTAATCCTGAAGAACTTGATTAGCTGGATCACGTGTTTAATTAGGGTTGAAGCTAAACACTGCCGGGCTGTGTGGCCCTCCAGGAACTTAGTAAACTACACAAAACCCTCTCTCTTGGGTAGGCCTACTGTGTCACGTATTTAGTTCTGTGTTTTGTCTTTGGGTTCATGTTTAGTGGTCATGTGTTAGTCTTGTGGGTTTGTTATGTTTCTTGGTTAATTGTTCCCTGCGTGTTAATAGTCTTCCCAGGTGTTTCCCATTGACCACACCCTCTCGTTATCATGTTAGCTTATTTAAGCCTGTGTGTCTTGTGTAGTCTTTGTGAGTGCTTAATGTTTGTTAGCTGGTTGTTCTGTCCTGACTTTGTCTCTTGTACCCGAGTTTACGTTTCTGTAGTTTGAGTTTGTATGTTTAATAAATGCTGCAAATGGATCCTATTCTCTTGTTCACTTCAACCGGCCGTGACAGAAGCACTCACCACACAAAGGATCCAGCAGTTTTTTGCTCCCGCCAGGAGAATCGTCCGATGGATGAGTATGTGCGGGAGTTTTGTGAATTTTGCCAGGAGGTGGATATTGAGGACGCTGCTTTGAAAGACATGTTTGGTCGGGGAATCGACAAGTTCCTTTATTCACTTATGCCGTTTGATACCCCGCAATACACACTGGCACAGTATGTTGGCTTTGCCCTTTTCATAACCAACTCACCATTCAATGTGGGTTCGGTTCAAGGGAAGCCCCACAAGCTTACTTTATTCCCGAAAGCTGTGATCGCGGCGGAGGAAGCTGTTCCCGAGATCGCGGGAGAGGAGGCCGTCCCTGAGATCGCGGTGGAGGAAGCTGTTCCCGAGATTGTGGCGGAGGAAGCTGTCTCCGAGATCGCGGCGGAGAGAGCTGTGCCTGAGATCGCGGCGGAGGAGGCCGTCCCTGAGATCGCGGCGGAGGAGGCCGTCCCTGAGATCGCGGCGGAGGAGGCCGTCCCTGAGATCGCGGCGGAGGAGGCCGTCCCTGAGATCGCGGCGGAGGAGGCCGTCCCTGAGATCGCGGCGGAGGAGGCCGTCCCTGAGATCGCGGCGGAGGAGGCCGTCCCTGAGATCGCGGCGGAGGAGGCTGTCCCTGGATTCGTCACGGAGAGCGAGGCCGAGTCTGTTCTCGAGCATGCCGTGGAGGTTGCTTGTGGGTTTGTTCCCGAGCACGCCGTAGAGGTCGCTCGAGAGTCGGTCTCGGAGCACGTCATGGAGGTCGCTCTCAGACTTGACCCGGAACAGGTGGTAGAGGGCGCCACTGAGCTTGTTCCTGAACTGCCTGCCCCGCCCTGGTTGCAGGCACAGTTTATTTCATTGTTGGTCCCTCCCACCTCCCTCTTGGACTCCCTCTGTGTCACCACCACCCGGGACTTATGTTTGTGGAGCGTCTGGTATCCGCTCCTTAGAGGGGGGATTCTGTCACGTATTTAGTTCTGTGTTTTGTCTTTGGGTTCATGTTTAGTGGTCATGTGTTAGTCTTGTGGGTTTGTTATGTTTCTTGGTTAATTGTTCCCTGCGTGTTAATAGTCTTCCCAGGTGTTTCCCATTGACCACACCCTCTCGTTATCATGTTAGCTTATTTAAGCCTGTGTGTCTTGTGTAGTCTTTGTGAGTGCTTAATGTTTGTTAGCTGGTTGTTCTGTCCTGACTTTGTCTCTTGTACCCGAGTTTACGTTTCTGTAGTTTGAGTTTGTATGTTTAATAAATGCTGCAAATGGATCCTATTCTCTTGTTCACTTCAACCGGCCGTGACATACTGTATATTATATAATGTTAAAATTAACAGTAGAACCAAAACTAATAAAATCAACTTCTATATATTTTCAGATATAACAACCCACACTCAAATAACTTTGTTGTATACAATTGTTTAAATTGCGCATAAGCAATGTTTTTTTTATATAAACCTTCCAATGATATTCAGTTATTGTTCAACCCCCATTGCAAATCAGGTTTATTGGCAAGATTTACAGACTATCAGCTGTTTGCAATGAACAAACCAAAAGTATTTTAACACAACAAATGTTTCAAGTGGTTTCCCCAAATTCAACTGAAAATACAACTTGTAATGACTTCTGCAGTCTCAAAATTATTCATTATTCAGTGTATATACACTGCCCGGCCAAAAACAAAGTCGCTGTTTGCATTTAAAAAGGCAAATTCTATGATTGGATCATTATTGCTGTGATTATTATGTTTTTAGCATGATATACTGTATATTTGGCAACAGTTCTTCTAAGCCTAACTGATGGAGTGTATAGCTTTTCATTTCTTAAACAATACATGTAGGAAGACACATCATGACCATATTTCAGGATGATAATGTCAAGATTCATCAGGCTCAAATTGTGAAAGAATGGTTGGAAGGAGCATAAAGAATCTAATTGTAAAATTACAACATCACTTTTAGCTCTTCAAAAAACACATCTGCAAATTTGTTTTTTGTTTGAAAGACCACATTTACATAGCCAATGAGTCCTATTGTTTAGCCTCACAATGCCATTGGATAGTAAATGTGTATATAGGTCTTGCCATAAGGTCATGAACTCATACAACCTGCAAACTTTCCTGGAAGCGCATCTCCTGGTTTCATTGGACTGGATATCTCAACATTGAAGTAAGTAAAACCCCAGAAATATTTTTTTTTGTGATTGTTAGAATGTCTAGTTCATGTAAATACTTGGTTATTGTGGAATGCATGCATCAAATTAGATTTTTAGCTTGTTATGTCTTTGTTGTAATTTTACAACGTTGGGAGAGAATGGTAGTCAAAATAGCATGTGCACCTTACACATTACATGGAGGCATTGCACTTCTCAAATGTTCACATATAGGAGAAATACTTACAGAAATATACTGTATTTGATGATTGGTGTGGGGATGTAAGAGGTCTGGGGGTTTGTATATTCCTTTTAGAATTGTTTGACTTCAGTAGGGCTGGGACGGTATGGATTTTTTCTAACCGTGGTTGAAAAGCAAGAAATTCCCAAGGTATAGCGGTAAACCGCGTTAAATGCTGGAACTGGAGCTCGTCTCATAAATGAAACGAAACTCAGCGTATAGGCTACTTGCATCACAGACATGAGAAATAAATAGAAAGCTTGAAATGTCTACTTTTAAACAAAATTCAAAACAAAATGATAAAATTGTACAGTAGCCTAGTCAGGTAAGGTCAGGTTTGCCGATGTGCGTTTTATTTAGGCTATTTATTTATTTTTGTCCCTGTGCACCGATCAGAGACGGAGTTCACTGCTGATATTCTGGGGATACAACATAGCCAATAGGCTTTACTACTTTAGCCTTTAGATATCTTTGCTGCATTGGATCAATCTCCTTTCTAGAAAAGGTAAGCGCTTTCTAGCCTCGCGGCAACAGCGTCTTGCATCGCTCATAGACCTTAAAACAATCAGCGGATGGCGGTTTTCAAAATTGGTCAAAAAACATTGGTGTGGCTGATGGCGGACAGATAATGAGTTTTGTGATGCGGTTGCGGATGAAATAATAGCCCATCCATGCATCTCTAATACGAATGGAATGTTATTATGGAACACCGCGCTCCCCAACTCGCGAAAGGTCGGATTTGCTCCATCTTTTGATGATAAGTTTTGTTTAGAAAATCTTGAATCCATTTTAGACACAATGTCATTAGACATAATCCATGTCATTAGAATCAATTAATCCATGTCCTTGGACACAACATGCACACATGGGCAGGCCAATGTTTTGTTGCGGTGATGACGGTGACGAGCTCAGACCCGCGGTAGGCGTCACGTGACTACGGTATTGCGGTAATGCGGTAACCATCTCAGCCCTAGATAAATAGGATTCATTTACATTTAAATTATTTATACTTGAACATACTCTAACTCTTACAACTATTATTTTCATTTCAGAATGAGAGGACGCTGCAGACACTGCAAAAAGGATATTCGAAAATGATCTGCAGGATGTGCAATCTACGTCTCTGCTTTTTAGAGGAAAGGAACTGCTTTTGGGACTACCATTCCCAGTGAACACTGGACACTGTTTCTTTGACAGTTTTCAATCTGTTTTGTATTTAATATTTATATTTTGTTTATTTTTAATAAATTCTAATTCATAAAAATATGACTGTTGGGTGATTATTATTATTATGTATAATGCTTACTGTTATGGTGCTATGTAAGCAATCCACACTTCAAATAAGTCCTTAGTAGTTCTGTATATTTGTTCTGACAGTGTGAGTGCAAATGCTGAAATTCTGCTCTCAAATAGGCGTTGCAATATTACAACATTTCCTTAAAAACTTACTAAAACATAATTTTTTTTAAAAATCCTTCATTATTTGCATCAGAGGCCTCCTACAACAACATCTGACAGGTGAAAACATTTTTTTTTTCTTTTTTTTTCTATATTAGGGTCTTACAGGGTTAACTGAAGTTTGCGCTGAGTGGATGGGGCCCACAATAGAAAGCATGCAAGAATGATGAAGCATTGTGAGACCCAGGGTGCTTCTCATTTCTTATTTGTGCATCCTCGTTTCCTTTCCTCGCGTCTTAGCTCCTCCCCCTGCAGGATGCGAGGGGAGGCTGCAAGGAAAGAAAATAGGCTTGTTTGAGATGCGCCTTGCCTCGCCTGAAATGTAGGCGAGAGTAGGCGGCTGCAGTGAGAGGAGGAGTGAAAAAGCGCAGGCAAGCCGGACAGTTCTCGCTTTCTGGCAGTGGATCTGACACCTGCGAGATCAATGATGGATATCGCGGGATTCACGCGCGTGCACAATGTTGCTAATAAACTGGATGTAATTTAAGTTCTGTTGCTTTTATATGAAAATAAATATAATGAACAAGACACCCAAAGTACTTGTTATTTAATTCCATTTCAAATAAGTGTTTATCAATCATTTTTTCTTTAATACAGACATAGGCTATGTGTTTTTTTTTTGTTGTTGTTGTTGTTGTTGTTTTTTTGTGTTTTTTTATTTATAATAAAATGACATTGCATAACCCATAGAGATCGCACTATCCGAGAGTTTGGGAAGATTCACACATAACATATACACATAAAACATGATATCCGAGTTTTAAAATCAAACATTTTAAAAGAGAACAATACATCACGGTTGTTTAAACCAATCAACATTAAGCTGTGTCGTCAGCAAGTCGTTTCCCATCATGCTTTTGATCAGCGCAGTCGTTGGAGAGCAACTGCGCGCGACTGCAGAATCCGACACGTGCGCCTTGCGCTCGCGAGAGCTTTTTGACACACGTCAGCATGACATCAGCGCAAGGCGGACCGCACTCGGACCAGTGTTGCCAGATTGGGCGGGTTCCCGCCCAATTGGGCGGTTTTGAATTTGATTGTGCGG
The DNA here is from genome assembly GCA_030770095.1 of Gila robusta. NCBI lineage: Eukaryota > Metazoa > Chordata > Actinopteri > Cypriniformes > Leuciscidae > Gila > Gila robusta. The sequence continues at coordinate 172,517 of JAVALU010002406.1, forward strand.
GTAAAAAAGGGTTTGGGCAGGTGGTCAAAACTTGGGCTGGTTTGGGGTCATTTCGGCGGTTTTCAAACATCTACATTTTAAAGTCTAATTGGTTAAAAAAAACGAAACTAAAGTGCATGTAGTCCATAAAATCAGTCATCATGACATTACTGTACACCAGGGGTGTCCAAACTCGGTCCTGGAGGGCCACTGTCCTGCAGAGTTTAGCTCCAACCCCAATTAAACACACCTGAAACAGCTAATCAAGGTCTTGATTAGCTGTTGAAGGTCATTAGGCATGCTAAAAACTTACAAGCAGGTGTGTTGAGGCAAGCTGGAACTAAACTCTGCAGGACAGTGGCCCTCCAGGACCGAGTTTGGACACCCCTGCTGTACACACACGCTCATGCAGAGTCAGCTGGCGTTAGTGATGACATCACCGACGAGCACGCACTTTTAGCCAATCAGGCTGACGCGATTGAGCGTGAGAAGTTGTAGCTGTATATTCAAGTGATCGCTAAGGCAAAGTGACATCCTACTATACAAAAGAGTGTACAGTAGTGAGCAACTCTAAAAAACGCACACGTGGAAGGAGGTCACTCTATGGTGAATATAACTCTGAGAGGAGAGCACAGTTGAATGACTTGAATTGAAATCAAATATGGGACGATTCCTGTCCATGTCATATGTGCACACTAGCCTAACCAAACATCTGCAACTTTACACCATCCAGACTGCACTCTACTTGTCCCTGACAGCTGCTGAAAAAGGTTTGAATCAACGATGAATCCGTTTTGACTGCTAAATTCTGCGTTATGTTCTGCAATGTGTAGGCTACTTCCGAGGGTTAAAGCCGTCGGTTCATTTCTTGATTGATTGCTGTTTTGACAGTGTCCACCTGGACATTTTAGTCATATTGGCTAATTCTCCTTAATCATTGCCCTGTTTTGATCTGTTTTCCTGGAAAATTTATTTATTTTTTATTTTATTTTATCATCGTTATTTTGTTTTAAGGAGATACAAATTGTGCTTATCAACCTTAAATGACATGGTAATGAAATAATATCACATTATTTTGGCAGTAAAATTTTGGGCGGTTTTTTCTTGTAGTGGGCGGGTTTTGGTGAGCTTTTGGGCTGGAAATCACCGTCCCAATCTGGCAACACTGACTCGGACACGTTTCTAACCGGCATGCATTACGCGCTGATCGGTTCTGCGCAGATTTTGCTCATCTCAAACAAGCTTAATGAGGACGGAGGAATCGAATGACAGCTTTTTTATGCATTGGAATACTTGATCACTCTAGCTCACTCCGCAGGGTCATCAGCAGGGTCATCTGCCCATATGTTGTTGAAGTTTGGTTATTTAAGAAATTCATAATAAATAATAATAAAGCAAGATACCCTGTTGAAATATGTGTGATTTATATAAACTGCAAAGGTAAAGTATAAATGAAAACGATTGTGATCGATGAGAAGGGGAGGAGAATTGATACGTGCGTCACGTTTAGGCCTAGTCGATAAAACACTTCCGCATAGGATACACCTGACATGACTCCTCTGAAAGCCTCCTCACTCCTCGATCCTTGACTCCTCGCGGTGCAATTAGAGAATTGAGATGTCCTTCAAGATGGCTGAGCTCGATCGGTTTCGGGTCATAGGATGGAGGACGGAGGAGCGAGGAGACGAGGAGGGATATTGAGGAGCAACCCCATTCTGTTGCATGCTCCTTTCAGTTTACGGCACTTCTCATTCATTTATATGGTATCTGTAAACAGTGATTGACTGTCGTACAACTCTGAAGGAAATTCAATGACGTCAAGATTGTAATCCGATTGATTATCACATGATTGGTTAGGCACACGTGATCTAAGTTAGCCGTTACGATTTCTCCAATGGTAGAGCCACGGATTCTTGTATCTCCCAATAATAAGACCATGGCTGCATCCGCAATCGCATACTTCCCAACTATATAGTATAGGCGAAAAACAGTATGTGACTAAAGTAGTATGTCTGAATACACAGTACTCATAAAAGAGTAGGCAAAAAGTACTCGGATGACCTAAATATTTTTGATCTGTTTTTGGAAAGTCATGGAAATGCTATCATTGATTTTTCTTTAGCTATTGAAGCAAATGGGAATCCCAAATCTTTTTTGCTAAACATTCTTTTTTATTTCTTTCTTCATAGTACTAGTATATTTTGGAATTCCAAAGCTGACACAATAATACATAAAGAAATATACAAAGAAATGTAAAAAAACAACAACAAATAAATACATAAAATAAATACACAAAGAATTTTGAAGAGTATATATATATATATATATATATATTTTTTTTTTTTTTTTGCTTATTTGATCAATCCACTGAATGACTGATTAAACTCAGTCACTCATTAAAACAGTGACTTGCCGCCACCTACTGGCTGTTTTAGGTTCATATTTAAACGTATAATTTCATTGTTTCCATCGTTTCATATTTCTACATTAAAAATTTTATATTTCCAACATTAATCTCATTACAGTATTTATGCACTTGTAATTGCAGTGTAAATGCATTCCTGCCTCCTCTGCATTAAACAGTCTGTGTAAATATGGGGTGGTGATGGCGCAGTGGATAAGACACATGCCTTTGGTGTGAGAGACACGGGTTCGAATCCACTGTGAGACACCAATGTGTCCCTGAGCAAGACACTTAACCCCTAGTTGCTCCAGAGGCGTGCGACCTCTGACATATATAGCAATTGTAAGTCGCTTTCGATAAAAGCGTCAGCTAAATGAATAAATGTAAATGTAAATATACCTAATGCACTTCAGTCAGCTTCTGTAGCCTACGTCCCACATCTACAGTGCAAAGATGGCTTTTGTTGATACTGATTTTATTTGACTGGTAACAGCCCTATAGTGCATTATCATTCTTCTCATTTATTTTATTGATTAAATTTAAAGGCCCCCTGAACTAATTATTGAAAATTAGTCAATAATTTTATCCCTTAAATCTCATCTTTGATCACCAAAATTATATATGTAAACCTTTTTTCCTAGAAAAAACTTTCTTCATGCTTTAAAATAACTTGAATGTAACTCTACACCCTTGCCTAATTTATACTATACGTGTTGTAGCAATTAAATACGCACAATTAGTTTCATATCTGTTAAAATATTATAATGTTATTTTTTTCCATCTATGTTGACAATGAAAAGTTAATTTTTCAATAAAAGTGAATTATAAATCGTTTGTATAAATTGTATCTTAATTTTAATCAATTATTCATCAACCAGTTGCCTGGATTTAATAAATAAGAAGCAAATATCAGACAATATAATCATGACACGGAGGCGCCTGCGCGCTCACTTGCATTGTAAATGAACACTCAGCGTATGCCTCACAGACATGAGAAATATATCTATAGAAAGCTTGAAATCTCTTTAAACGAAACAATTCAAAACGAAAAGAAATGGGCTACTCTCTGATTGTGTAATCCATTATGTGCATTTCTCTCTATAGGCACGTTCACTATGGAGATGGCGATCGTCAACTTCATCTTTGCAGCTGACACTGACACAGAAAACACTAGTTTATTAATAAAAATCAATGCACGTGTCTCACCGGATTTACAAATGCACATCTTGCTTGTTGCACGCACACATATTATGTCGAAATAACGAGATATTTGTTATTATCGGCCTGCGCACTGCACTCCCCAGTATTCATCTCGCGAATCTCCGATCCCTTCCTAACAAAACGGACGAACTTCTTCTCCTCACCCGCACTAACAAGGATTTTCTAAACTCTGCTGCTCTGTGCTTCACTGAAACCTGGCTGAGTGAAGCCATACCGGACAACGCAATACATCTGCCGGGCTTCCAGCTGTTCAGAGCGGATCGCATCGCGGAGCTAACGGGGAAAACAAGAGGTGGTGGATTGTGTTTCTACATTAACGAAAGTTGGTGTTCAGATGTAACAACACTGAAGAAGATGTGCTCTCCTAACTTAGAGGCACATTTCATAAACTGTAAACCCTTCTACTCGCCTCGGGAGTTTTCCTCTTTCATTCTCGTGAATGTTTACATCCCTCCAGACGCGTGCGTGAGCGCGGCGCTACAACAGCTGGCTGATCAAATAGCTGAAACAGAACAAAGGTACCCAGACTCTCTTTTAATCATTCTTGGGGATTTTAACAAAGCAAATCTTTCCCGTGAACTACCAAAATACAGACAGCACGTTACATGTCCCACCAGAGACAGTAATATACTGGACCACTGTTACACCACAATAAAAGATGCGTATCTCTCCGTTTCACGAGCAGCTTTGGGGCTCTCTGATCACTGTTTGGTTCATCTCATACCGACCTACAGGCAGAAACTGAAATCAGCTAAACCTGTAATAAGGACTGTAAAAAGATGGACTAATGAAGCAGAGCAGAATCTACAGGCCTGCTTTGATTGCACTGATTGGACTGTTTTTGAAGCTGCTACCAACGATCTGGATGAGCTCACTGATACTGTAACATCATATATAAGTTTCTGTGAGGATACATGCATTCCTACCAGGACATTCTTATCATTTACTAATGATAAACCATGGTTTACTGGGAAACTCAAACACCTTCGTCATGCCAAAGAGGATGCTTACAGAAGTGGGGATAAAATCTTGTATAACCAGGCCAGAAACAGATTGACAAAGGAGATCAGAGTTGCTAAAAGGAACTACTCTGAAAAACTGAAAAACCAGTTTTCATCCAACGACCCATCATCAGTCTGGAATGGCCTGAGGAACATCACCAATTACAAGTCACCATCCCCTCGATCTGTGGACAATCAACACCTGGCTGATGATTTAAACTCATTTTATTGCAGGTTTGAAAAGCCCTCATTCACACCACACACCCGGTCTGATCTGCACTTCACACATTCACCATCACCTCCTGCACTCCCATTACTCCCCCCTCCTGCCATCCTACCTGAGCTTAAGGTCTGTGTGGAGGACGTGAGCCGAGTCTTCAAAAAACAGAAGACTAGGAAAGCCTCAGGCCCAGACGGCATCTCATCTGCTTGTTTAAAAGCCTGCGCTGACCAACTGGCCCCGGTCTTCACGCAGATCTTCAATAGATCATTGGAGCAGTGTGAAGTTCCCTGTTGCTTCAAACGCTCCACTAACATTCCTGTCCCCAAAAAACCCAAAATCACTGGACTTAATGACTACAGACCTGTCGCTCTCACGTCTGTGGTCATGAAGTCGTTTGAAAGACTGGTGCTGGCCCACCTGAAGGACATCACTGGACCCCTGCTGGATCCCTTTCAGTTTGCTTACAGAGCAAACAGGTCTGTGGATGATGCAGTCAACATGGGACTGCATTATATCCTGCAACATCTCGACAGACCAGGGACTTATGCAAGGATCCTCTTTGTGGACTTCAGTTCGGCCTTCAATACCATCATACCTGGTCTTCTCACAGCCAAACTGACCCAGCTCTCCATACCATCCTCGATCTGTCAGTGGATCACCAGCTTCCTGACGGACCGGCAGCAGCGAGTGAGACTGGGGAAACACACATCCAGGACTCTCACCACCAGCACTGGCGCCCCTCAAGGGTGCGTTCTCTCCCCACTGCTCTTCTCCCTGTACACTAATGACTGCACTTCTAAAGACCCCACTGTCAAGCTCCTGAAATTTGCAGACGACACCACTGTCATCGGTCTCATCCAAAACGGCGACGAATCTGCTTACAGACTGGAGGTTGAACAGCTGGCTGTCTGGTGCAGTTATAACAACCTTGAGCTGAACACGCTCAAAACAGTGGAGATGATCGTGGACTTCAGGAGGAACAGCCCAGCACTCCCCCCACTCACCATCATGAACAGCACTGTGGAAGCAGTGGAGTCATTCAGGTTCCTGGGCACTATCATCTCTCAGGACCTGAAGTGGGACAATCACATTGACTCCATTGTGAAAAAAGCCCAGCAGAGACTGTACTTCCTTCGCCAGCTGAGGAAGTTCAACTTGCCACAGGAGCTGCTGATTCAGTTCTACTCAGCCGTCATTGAGTCTGTTTTATGCACTTCCATCACTGTCTGGTTTGGTTCAGCTACCAAATCAGACATCAGGAGACTACAACGGACAGTCCGGACTGCGGAGAGGATTATTGGTGCCCCCCTGCCAACCCTCCAGGACCTGTACTCTTCCAGAGTGAGGAAGAGAGCAGGTAAAATCATCACAGACTCCACTCACCCTGGACACCTCCTGTTTGAACTGTTACCGTCAAGACGGAGACTCAGATCACTGGCCACAAGAACATCTCGGCACAGGAACAGTTTCTTCCCACAGGCCATCTCCCTCCTGAACAGTTAACACTCCTCCCAATGCATACGCCTTTAAGTGCAATACTCCCACTGTTTAGTGCAATACCCTACAACTCAGGTGATACTTATATGTAGATTTATCTATTTATAATATTCAAAACACTGTAAATATGTTCATAATCTGTAAATCTGGAAATGTCTATTCTGACTAAACCCAACTGTGATACTTTTATTCTCATATATTTATATTTTTATTTTTTATTCTTATAATTTGTAGTATTATGTTTCTTGTTGTATTTGTATCTGTATATGTCCACTGGAAGCCTCAGTACCAAAAACAAATTCCTTGTGTGTGCAAGCACACTTGGCAATAAAGCTCTTTCTGATTCTGATTCTGATTCTGATATTGTGTTGAATTAACATTGTTAATAATAACAAATCTTTAAGAATATTTGATTGAATGCTGAATGTTCAATTTAATAAAGTTAACTTTAATTGCGATAATTAAAATAATTGAATATTAAATATTGAGTGGCCAAGTTTTGCTAATTTATTAATAGTATATATATATATATATATATATATATATATATATATATATATATTTTAAGGCACCTGCCTTAAAAATTATCTAGCGAAGCCCCTGAAGCGGTTCTATGAATATGCAATGAAATTCTATTAAAGGGATAGTTCACCCAAAAATGAAAATTCTGTCAGTATTTACTCACCCTCATGTTGTTCCAACCCCGTAAGACCTTCGTTCATCTTCGGAACACGAATTAAGATATTTTTGATGAAATCTGAGAGCTGGATCACTCCTCCATAGGCTTCAAAAGGACTGAAACTTGCCGGCCTCGAAAAGTTATTAAAGACATCGTTAAAATAGTCCAAGTGACTACAGTGGCTCAATCTTAAGTTTATCAAACGACGAGAATACTTTTTGTGCGCAAAAACAAACAAAAATAACGACTTTATTTCAACTATTCATTTCCTTCTCTGTTGGCCTCTAGTCAGTTAACTTAGTGTAATAGCGTAGAGCTACGTCACACGTAGGCTCACTATTGGCCGACGCTGGTCATGTGTGTGATGCGTGTGACGTACAACAACAGAAGCTCTACGCTTTTACACTAGTGAACTGACTCGAGGCCCACAGAGAAGGAAATGAATAGTTGAAATAAAGTCATTATTTTTGTTTTTTTGCGCACAAAAAGTATTCTCGTCGTTTGATAAACTTAAGATTGAGCCACTGTAGTCACTTGGACTATTTTAACGATGTCTGTAATAACTTTTTGTGGCCTGCAAGTTCAGTCCCTCAAGAAGCCTATGGAGGAGTGATCCAGCTCTCAGATTTCATCAAAAATATCTTAATTCGTGTTCCGAAGATGAACGAAGGTCTTACGGGGTTGGAACAACATGAGGGTGAGTAAATACTGACAGAATTTTCATTTTTGGGTGAACTAACCCTTTAATATGAGGGGGCTCGACAGGTGCTGTCTACAATGTATGGCGTGAGATGCTTATTTCACTTAGGCTACATGAGCACTTTTGTTTGATTGAATCCCAAATAATTCCAATTGATGATTTGGCCTAAGACGTGTGATTAATCCGTATCTAAGAGCAGCATCTTTGATATATGCGTTATATTTTTAACATTTGAACTTTAGTGACGATGCAAGACTTGAATTTGTATATTGTGCTTCTGGTTTCTGTAGGTGAAGGTCAGGTAAACTTGTTCCACAGGCGACATCTTGTGGCCAGAATATGTAATCAAGTGAGATTTTTTGAGTTTTCTTCAAGTTTCCAGTGACTGTATTACATTACATGCTGCTCCAGTGTCTAATTTAAATGTAACGTTCTTGTTGTTCATTTTCAGGCTTTCAGTCCATTTGTCTTTTTCCCTCTGTGTTTCAGTTATGACCGTGTGCACATTTTTCATTGTCTGTCTTGTTTGCACATCAGTGGTTCCAACAAAGAAATAATCTTGTTCATCACTTTGCTCATCTTGTTCTATTGCCTGTATTTACTTGGTAGAGACTTGCGTTCTGCACATTTTCGCAAAGTGGTTTATTTTGTTGCATGCTTTGCAAGTTTGTCCATAAGCTGGGCACTTTTTGCATTCATGTTGGTAAACATCTTGAACATTTCACGTTTGCTTTGTGGTGACTTTCCATTGCCTGCTATTTACTTTTCTGTTCACTTTGCACTGTTTTGTCTCCCCTTTTCTTTGTGTTTCATCTGATTTGACGTTAACTCGTTAACTCCAGGTGTTGATTGCTTTTTCCAACAGGAGGTCTGCCTCACGCAACAATATTATACGCACTAACGTATTTTATCCAGCATACGATAATATCCCTAATAAGTGAATCGGTCAGATCGCCAAATTCAAATTCAATCTTTCGCCCTGCAAAGATCTGTGACGTATGCATCAATTGTTTCTTGAGCTTTGTGCTCTCGTAAAACAACACATGGTGATTTTTCTGGACTCACAATATTCTTTAAATATCTTTTTAGATTCATTCATTTTGTTCACTTCTCACTCTATGAACTGAAATGTGTTGTACACTTTAATGGCTTCTTCAGAATCTGCTAATAAACGCAGCAAATAACGGCGCGCTTGTTCATTTGCATTGAAGAAATAGCGAAGATTAAAAAGCATTTGGTTAACAGAAAAGACATTGTTATTTTCCTACATCCAACATTTTTTTAAATGTTTTTTGTTCTGTATTGCTCTGTCCACCTAAAACACATTTTTAGTGAAAAGGATGAGGATGAAAGAGGAAGGGAGGAGATGCTGGATGACAGGATTTTGTTTGAATAAGAATGTATGAAATCCAAATTTTATAATATAGGCCTATATATATAATAAATATAAGCTGTGACCTAGTTAATCTGGTTTTTATTTTGGCTAGTAGAAGTTCTGAATGGCCTTCAGTTCAACTTAAAAATGTTGAAGCCAAATTGTCCAGTGAGTGAAAAAGTTAATTTCAAACCCTTTTTGTAGGTGAATAATGAGACATGGACATTAGATGACTGCAACAGCGGGGTCTTGCTGATCAAAATTTCATAATAGACATGTGATCTGAGATACACCCATTCAAGAACCAATTAACTTTGACACTAAAGAGATCAAATCTCACCTGTTGTGGACATCAATCATGCGTTTGGCGTAGGCATAACCGTAATTAGACTCATGTGGCGGACCGTTGTGCATCTGACAGAGACAGAAAGAGAGAAACACGTCTGTAGAAGTTACAGAAAACACAATTAATGCAAACAGACTCATGAAACCAATCAGACACTGGCTTAAATCATTCACATTCATAAATGTGTGCTATTATTGGGCGCATATAAAGTGTGTGTGGAGTGTGGAAGGAACAATCCCCTGGTTCAACCCTATTTACAAGTGAGTTAAAGTGTGTGTGTGTGTGTGTGTGTCTGTGTGTGTGTGTGTGTGTGTGTGTGTGTGTGTGTGTGTGTGTGTGTGTGTGTGTGTGTGTGTGTGTGTGTGTGTGTGAATTTACCATGGTCTCATCTATCGGATAGGTGGTTTTATCTGGAAAAACACACGTAGACAGACAAGAAACGACCTTCACCACCCCAAACTCCTGAGACATGTACAGCACATTGTCATTGATGTGCACATTATCTCTCTGAAAACAACAAAACAATACAGTCAACGTACAGTTCAATGATCCAACAGTGATATTTCCAACCTTATACTACTTAATGTTAATAATTACCCAGAAGTCCAGGTTCTGTCTCATATTTCTGTAGAGCCCGCCCACCATGGCGGCCAAATGAATGACGTGTGTCGGACGATGTTTCTGGAAAACTGATCTCGTCTCTTCAGCGCTCCTGAAACAGCACATAATTTTATACGTGCTGTTAAATATGCACGATAAAATACAGATATCGTGCATTTGACACAGATGAAAACTCTTATATTTGAGCTTATTCTTTGTATAGATTCCATTCATCAACTAATATGATGTTAGTAAACACTAAGAAAGAACAAAATAAAATAGAGCAATTAAATAGAAGCTAATTTGGTTTAGTGAATTAGGGGAATATTGCAATTTTCTATAACTTGCGCTTAGAATATAAAGTACATGATAAATGTACTGATTTGATATTGCATTGATTATTGGTGTATGCAAAATCTTTCTTATTTAAATCTATTTAATTTTATTATTTTTATTGATTTCTTTTATTAATTTTTCCTTATTAATCTTTTCCTTAAGAATTCTGTTACATGATTTTTCCTGTACATGTTATTGATTTCTCTGGGTGTATTTTTCTTCAGAATTGATTGCATGATGTGCCTTGGTGTCAAAGTGCATATGTTTTCATCTCTGCAGACATGAGATACTGCAAGATCTGCTATATTCTCCAAAAAACATAATTTCTCCAATAGGGTCTAGCGGCAGACTTGCACTTTCACTCTTGACGTCACTTGCAATCGCCAGCTGTTTTCAGACCAGCAGCCCATGGGCGCATAAATTGGCGCAAATGCATTTGCTATTTAAACAACGTGGTGCACGATGTGAAAATGAAAACTACGTAGGGCTGAAACTAGCAAAAAACACTTGCGTTTGTGATTGGCGCTGTACTGCGCTGGGTGTATGATGGGGCCCAGGGACTTTCAGGTCTGCCCTGCTTGGTGTCTGGGGAAACGCTCAGTCCATTTCCAGACTCTGGAGTCTGAGAATTATAGGAATTTTTCAGGAATCCGCCAGGGAAGGTCTGACATGAAGAGCATGAGTTCTGGGAACCAGATCCGTGTGGGCCAGTAAGACGCAAGCATCAAGACCCTGCTCCCCATCCTCCCTGACTTTGCACAGTGTCTATGTGAGCAGGTTTACTGGGGAAAACGCATACTTGCAACGGTTGTATGAAAGTTTTTCATTATTACGAGAAAATAACTCCTTTTTCGAGAAAGTTTCTCATTATTACGAAAGAATACTAAGAATAACATACCAAGTCATTATTATGAGAAACTTTCACAATATAATGAGGTTCTAAGTCATAATTGAGAATGTTATCCTTATTATGACTTAAAGAATTCTATTTTTTACTCAACTGTGGCAGAAACAGGCTTCCATAATATAACTATTTTACACAGATTTTAAACTTTGAAACCTAAAAGGATTTGTTACCCTGTGGCTTCCTCTGGTGGACAACATTAGTATTACAGCCTTTATCTCTCATTCTGTAGCCGTTATGAATGCTGCATTTATTATATTCCCGCAATAAAGACATAAGCAGCAACAAAAATATTTATGATACTAAAGTACATTTAATAATTAAACCATTCCATCTTCTCGGCCCCGTTGTCAATACTTCTTAGATTTATTTTGTGTCGAGTGCAAGTGACGTCGCAGGCAGCAGAGAATGCAAGTGGCGATTCCAATTGCCAGTCTGAGAATACAAGTTCAAGTCTGCAGCAAGACCCTTCTCATTCATGCCTTACATGAACATGGTGACCTAATAAGACCTGCTAGGGTACATTTTGTCTTGAGTACATCCTTAATAGTAGAGTACGCAATTTTGGAGAGGCTAGCAATAGAGCAAGCTAGCTTTGAAAGTATTAGATCCCACCCTCCCTTCAGAGTGTCTCTAAAGCCACGCCTCCTTAAGTTCAAAACTCAGGAACACATACAGTCAGTAGATTCTTCAAAGCGTCACAAGAGACGGCGTTAAATTACCTCATGTCTCAAACACAACATACAGAGCTCTTTCTTGTGCCACCTGACTGCTGCAGATTAATTTTGGAGTTGTAGTATTGACATAGAAACCCATAAATCCAAGTCTGAGGACATGAACATCTCTGAGTATGTCACATCTAGAACGTCAGGGCTTGCCATTACTGAATGCAATGATTGAAAGAAAATTTTTTGGTCCTGAGACTTCCACAGAAGATATATGTACATTTATATATATATATATATATATATATATATATATATATATATATATATCACTTTCAAGTTCACAAGAGAGTTTCAACCAGAATAAAAAACGTGTATAATAAAAAAAATTGCCTACCTTTAAATGGTTGCACGAGAAGTACAAAGAATTTGAATAATTTCCCTTCTTTACTTTCCCTAGTCCCTTACTGTTACATATGCACAGCATGTTTAGTTTTAAAATACTCTCTAAAAAGGCTTCTTATCTTTTTCCTCTCCTTGCATTCTGCAGATTTCTTACTTTTTTGGGCCTTTCTTTCTCTACACTCTGATCTTCACAAACTTCATATGTTAGATACACTACTTTGAATTTTATTATAATCTATTGATCTATAAAAGTTATTTTAACAATTACAAATTAACATTGACTTGATTTATTTGTGGTCTTTATAATTTGACATTTTATTTAATACAATTTGTTATTCCTTATTCAAAATTTGATCTCTGACATAATCATTGCTCATCTGCCTGGATTATGTTGTGATGTCTGATGAGGGTTTTCTTACACAAGATTGGCATCTTTGGATGAGAGGAATATCCACTCTTCTCCTTCTCTCCCTTCACCCTCTTTCACCACTCGCTCTATCGCTCTTCCCACCAGCCCACTGCCACCCGTCACCAACACACGCATCGGCCCGTCCATCTGAAAGAGAGAGAGATGAGGTTTGATGAACACTTCAGGGGTTAACAAATGTGTAAATACATCAGATATCCATTGATGTACTATAGTAGCACAGTCTTTGTATACGGGTTTATATGATCTCAGTACTATCACATCTTTTTTCTCTTCCTCTTCAGCTCACAATGAACTACATGCAGAGAAAACACCCTTGGTTGCTTATGTCTGAGCACATGTAAACATGCTAATCTATTGGCAGACGGCAGGCCATGATGATACCTGTGCACATAAAAAGGCATGAATGTACATGTAATCAAATCTTTTGTCTGAAGGAGACGTGCAGGCATGCCCTGAAGTATGACAACAAGAAATGCATGGCAAGTGGCAAGTGAAATGCATCTCGTTCTCCTCCTCAGGGAACAGGGTTGCAAGATGTTCCCTTGCGAAGTGTAACTTCGATGCTGTGTGTTGGTGTTGTTGACGCTAGAGGGAACACAATACCCACTTTGCCGTGCAAATGCCTCCCCACTAAAATGTGCCCAAACAGAGTGAGCATAACATTACAGTAAGTGACTCTGCAGAACTAGACAGAGTCTAAAAGCATGTCAACACCTAAAGCACATCCTACAGTATGTGACGTACAGTGTCCCAAGAAGGACATATTCTAGCCTGAGAGGCTCATTGGGAGCAGCAACTTCTCTTGACTTCAGTAGTTAGTGAGAAGGACAGGCTACGACCTTCAGAAATACTACCACCCAAAGGAAAGCATGTGTGTAAACAAGTTGTTTCTGTGAATCACAGCGATACATTTGCTTCTCTTTTCTGTAGCTTTCGGCAGTCTGTAAAAATATATCTCAGATTTCTTGTCAAATATATTTATATTCAATTTCTAACTTTTATTTTTTTTACTTTTATATTTACGTCAATTTCAAAGCTCTTTCCTGTTTTAGATGTGCTTTGAAGTGCCATTACTTTGAACCCAGGTTAACTTCCCACACCTGTGATCTGCTTTTAACATTTAAACCAGAGAAAAAGTTCAAACAGATAAAACATTGCGAGTACCATTTATCCACATCAAGTAAAATATAATAGCAATTGTTCTTTTGAAACCGTTAACCTCTCATCTATTACTGTGGTACTTATATGAGGTAGCAAAAACCAGCAAAAACTAATTAGGTGAGATGACAATATCAGATGTTATCATATCTTTGTCACATATATGGCTGTATTGATCACACAAAGGAGGAGTACAGAATAGACAGTTCTTTAATAATAATAACTCCAAGAAGATACACGTAAGAAAACAGAAAAGTATAGTTATAGTACAGTATAGTATTGTTTTAATAGACTTAGCACCACTGTATCATCACCATATTTCATAATATGCCTGCCTGATATTGACTTTTGCACGTATCATTTTATATAATAAATAATAAAAGTGAAATAATACAACCAGAAGAACCCACTGAAGGATAAAGTTCCCGGGAATTTTCCTGGGATAAAGCTCTCTTTTCATTTATGTGAAAAGAGAAAACACCGCAGAAGTGTTAGATGCAGGGCTGCACCGCAGAGAGATATAAAGCAAGTCGTCCTCCACCTGCAGCCTGGATCTGTATTTGTTTTTAATTACTGTCAGTGCGGAAAACACACACTCACACAAATAGGTGGAGGTGAAGGGGATTAGTATGGAGCTAGAATTGTGTCTTTATTACATACGAGAAAATAAGTGATCTGAGAGAAAAAAAAAGTTTGAGAGAAAAAGTTATCACACTGATTGCAAAAAAACAGTTCATGAGAGAAAAAGAAATATTTGATAGAAAAAGTTTTCATACCAATAGCAAAAAATAATGATATTTGAGACTAAAAAAGGTTTTGAGAGAAAGTATTTTCTCATAGAACATAAAAAATATAAATTTGAAATTTTTAAAATTATTTCTGAGAAAAAAAAATCCCTCTCAAAATACTTTGAAAAAAATCTCAAATATAGCCTATATTTTTTGTTATCAGTGTGAAAACATTTTCTCTAAAAAAAAAAAAGTGTTTCTCTCAAAACGCTTTTCTTTGCTCTCCATGCAATTTCTTGCTCTTGTGTCAGGATTTTGCTTTCGCTGTGAAAATTTGCTGTCATGGACAGGGCCACGTTGCTATTGGCCAGTCGGGTGAGCATCGTCTTGTCTTGGGAGTCGAACTGAATCATTACACCATTGTTCGGTTCACCTAGATAGATGCCTCCTCTGCCTTAGTTGAGCTAGAGCTTAGGTTCTCTGCCCGAGCCCGAGCCCAAACTTGACACGACCTGACCCTCGGGCCGATATTTCCCGTCACTATCCTTGGGCCGGGCCTTTGATCTAGAGACGTGAACTCCCAACGCAAAAGAGTGCGGCGCGGGACTAGATTTGATGGCCGAGCGCGGGCGCGGCCGGTAATGCACTCATTCTTTGTGTGCGGGTTGCCGGAAAATAAAACGATTCGTTGGACTCCCGCATACTAGAAATATCTATGAACAAAACATACAAAACTAATAAAGTTTTATTCATCTGTTGCAGAAAAGCAATACAGTACAACTAAAACAAAATAGAAATGATTTAGAGGCCAGAGTTTCTTTTTATAACATGTTTGCAGCGTTGAGCGATGTAGCCAATCACAGACATGTGTGTTGATTTCTTGAACGCAATGGCCAATCAGAAGCATTTAAGATAGACTCCCCTCACTGCTCAAAACTGACTTTTTGTCCAGAGCTGAATTCTGTATGCTGGCAAATCCTCTAATTATAACAAACAAAGTGTATATATTATGAAAGATTCATTGTGCGGTCAGCTTCATTGATAATAACAGAGATGTGTGAGATCGCGATGAACAGCTTTTTAGGAATTATTAAGGGAGCGCACTTTGCGCGCATTCAGTCATGCCAAACCATGCACGCAGTAACTGCTTGCTTTATGTTATAACAGTGGTTTGTGTGTTAATGCTTTGATAACAAATAATGTATCAGGAGCATTTATGCTGATGTGTATGATGACGACACGTAGGCTAACTTGAAAGTATTTGGAGGGACAGAAAAAAAGTATTTTTGCGGGCGGGAGCGGGACAAAACATAAATGTTGCGGGCGGGAGAAAGTAACATAGAAAGTAGTTGAGAACATCAGTTATAAAGAACCACGTATTAAAAAATGGTTGGGTTTAAATCGGGCTCGGCCTCATAATTATAGTTAATGTGTCGGGCCGGGCCGGGGTCGATTTTTTTGGCCCGATCTAAGCTCTAAATTGAGCACGGACACTCCAATGTTTGGGTAAGATGATGACACACACAACTGGATTAGCTGGCTGAGCAAGTTCAGCATCACTGAAGATTAAACATTAAAAATAGCACTCATATTCATGAATGAATGTGTATTATATTATTAGCTTGCTAATCGCTAGTAAAGCTAATCGCTAATTAGCCATCATGCTAGGTAAATTTGCATGAGTTTTAATGTTTAATCTTCAGTGATGCTGAACTTGCTCAGCCAGCTACACATCGAGTTGTGTGTGTCATCCTCTTACCCAAACATTGGAGTGTCTGTGGTGTGCTCAACTAAGGAGAGGAGGCATCTATCTAGGTGAACCGAACAATGGTGTAATGATTCAGTTCGACTCCCAAGACAAGACGATGCTCACCCGACTGGCCAATAGCAACGTGGCCCTGTCCATGACACAATTTTCACAGCAAAAGCAAAATCCTGACACAAGAGCAAGAAATTGCATCGAGAGCACAGAAAAGCGTTTTGAGAGAAACACTTTTTTTTTAGAGAAAATGTTTTCATACTGATAGCAAAAAATATATATTTGAGATTTTTTTTCAAAGTATTTTGAGAGAGATTTTTTTTCTCAGAAATAATTTTAAAAATTTCAAATTTATATTTGTTTATGTTCTATGAGAAAATACTTTCTCTCAAACCTTTTTTTAGTCTCAAATATTATTATTTTTTGCTATTGGTATGAAAACTTTTTCTCTCAAATATTCTTTTTTCTCTCATGAACTGCTTTTTTGCTATCAGTGTGATAACTTTTTCTCTCAAACTTTTTTTTTTTCTTTCAGATCATTTATTTTCTCGCATGTAATAAAGACATAATTCTAGCTCCATAATTAGGACTTTCATAGCCTTAGTGGAGATCTGGGGGAACTCGCTCTCCACAGACAACCAGAAACGCGTGATCAGCATTTCTCCCAGTCTCTGCTTCAAGTCCATATTCGAGCTGAGCTCGACCAGGACCTCCTCCTCCCGCAGGCTCAGTCCATCACGGGGTGTGTCGGGGAAAGAGAACAGATTTCTCACTCACTGATTTCCCATTGCGTCCTCTCCAAAATACTCGCCAAACTGGTCACGCAACCCATTGAAATGCGCAGTGATGAGCGGTTGGACAGAGGCAGCCCTGTCTTCCCCCGGGGGAGGTGCGCCTCACCTATTCAAAACCGCTGGCTTAAATTATTGACTATATTTTGAGACAAAGGTCTTGTTAATGATTTTCAGTTTTGTTTAAGGTAATTAAAGTAACAGTTTATCAATAACGGAAGAATATGTTGTAAACAATTATTTATTAACATAACATGATAATATATAACCTGCTGACTTTTCCATTGTTTAAAATAATGAGTTTTTGTTCAAGGTAATTAAAGTAACAGTTTATCAATAACGGAAGAATATGTAAACAATTATTTATTAACATATTTAACATATAACCAGCTGACTTTTCCATTGTTTGAAATAATGGATTAAAAATATTTTTTATTGTTTAATAATAATAATAATACATTTTATTTATAGGCGCCTTACATGACACCCAAGGACACCTTACAGACACAATAAAACAATCAACAATAATCAAATACTCATTATTAAAACCTTGGATACAAGTATTAAAATATAAAAAATAATCACATAAAAGCCTGCCAGAAAAGATGGGTCTTAAGGCGAGATTAAAAAACATGAATACTTTAACTGTTTCGCACATCCTGTGGCAGCAGGTTCCATAAATAAGGAGATGCATGACTAAAAGCTCGGGACCCCATAGAAGTAGTGCGAGTTCTAGGGAGAACAAGAGTGAGTGAAGAAGACGATCTTAAAATCCGAGAGGGAGTATAAATATGAAGAAGGTCCAATAAATATGAAGGGGCAAGGTTATTGAGTGCTTTGAAAGTAAGAAGAAGAATTTTAAAATTAATACGATATTTTACCGGGAGCCAGTGCAAGTGTTGTAGTACGGGAGTAATGTGTTCAGCTAGAGGAGTTCTGCTGATGATTTGGGCAGCCGAGTTGTGTACTAATTGGAGTTTATTGAGTACCTTAGAAGGCAATCCATAAAAAAGACTGGTGCAAAAATCAATACGGGACGTAACTAGAGCATGGACTAGAATTGCCGTGCTCTTTACTGAGAGTGCCGGACGAAGTCGATTGATATTGCGTATATGAAAATAAGCAGAGCGGATGAGACTGTTTATATGTGCTTCAAATGAAAGAGTACTGTCCAAAATGACCCCCAGACTTTTAACTTGTTTAGATATAGAGACCGGTAAATCGTCAATTTTCACAGATGAGCATTTCGACAGATTGTTTTTTAAGCCAACTAGAAGAATGTCTGTTTTACTGGTGTTAAGTTTAAGAAAATTTAAAGTAAACCATTCTTTGATCTCTGCCAAACAGTCTGAGAGGACAGATGGAGGAAAATTAGCGGAAGGTTTAGAGGACAGATAAAGGTTGGTGTCGTCGGCATATAGGTGGAATTGAATGCCAAATTTGAAATTTCCTAACAATTATTACCAAGGGGTAAAAGATAAATGATAAATAAAAGAGGACCCAATACTGAGCCCTGCGGGACACCTGTATTGACATATGAAGTCTTTGAGCAGAACTGCTTCAACTGTACAAATTGAGCACGGCCCGTAAAGTATGATTGAAACCAAGTCAAAGGGGTACCAATAATTCCAATAGTCTCCAATCTGTGTAACATAATGCAGTGTGATATAGTATCAAATGCTGCACTTAGATCAAGTAAAATTAGAATAGATAAAAGTCCAGAGTCAGCAGCTAACAATAGGTCATTGGAGATCTTAACTAGAGCAGTCTCAACACTATGGTAAGGTCGAAACCCAGATTGAAATTGCTCGTACAGACCATTGTGAGACAGATTATTTCTGGGTTTGAGCTGCAACACACCTTTCCAAAATTTTAGAAAGGAAAGGAAGAGTTGAGATGTGGCGAAAATTATCAAAGTTACTTGAATCAGCCCCCGGTTTTTTAAGTAAAGGAATTATCACAGCAGTTTTCAATTGAGATGGAACAGTTCCAAAGGTAAGTGAAGAATGTATAATTTCCATAATTAAAGAAGATAGAGAAGACAAGCAGGATTTAACCAAGTACGTTGGAATAGGGTCCAACTGACATGTAGTAGATTTACTCTTATTAATAATATTGCTTACTTCCTCGATGGTTGGAAGTTCAAAAGAGGAAAGCATAGAATTAAGAGGTTGATCAGAACAGGGGTTAAATTGACAGCTATCTAACTTTGTCACAGACATTTGTTGATGAATGTTTTCAATTTTCCTTATGAAAAACGACAGAAAACTTTCATAGAGATCAGCAGAGTAAAGATGCGAGGGAAAAGAATCAGGTGGTTTTAAAATATTATTTAACACAGAAAAGAGGGTTCTTGTGTTCCCTTCGCCAGAACTAATCACACTGGCAAAGTAATCAGTTTTAGCTGTAGTAAGGGCAACCTTATCATTTTTCATATGCTCAGAATACAGTTCTTTATGCACCACGAGTCCAGTCTTAACAAATAATCGCTCCAGGCGTCGACCTTTAACTTTTAACATGCGTAGTTCTGGAGCAAACCAAGGAGCAGACTTAACAAATGAAACCGACCTGGTTTTTAATGGAGCACAGACATCTATAGTTTGCAATCCATTATTGTAATGTAGAACCAGGTCATCTGGGGTGGAATAGTGAACATTGCTACAAAGGTTGGAAAATCCTTCAGCAAAGATCGCAACATCTGTGTTTTTTATGTTCCGGAATGAGATAGAACGACATAGATTATGCTTAAAAACAGGTAACTGAACATTAAACGACACCAACATATGATCTGATAAGGACAGATCAGAGGTAGTACAATTATGAGGAGTTACACCTGAACAACACACAAGATCCAGGGTATGACCTTTTACATGGGTAGGTGAATTAATAAATTGATGTAAGCCAAAGCCATCAAGACATGATAAAAAATCCCTTATGGATACACTACCAGTATTATCAATATGAATATTAAAGTCCCCGAGCAGAATCACATTAGGAGACAATGAAGGAAGAAAGAAAGGTTAAAAACACAGAAAGTTCATGTAGAAAAACAGAGTTGGTCTTAGGAGGGCGATAAACAGTAGCGTCGTAGGAATTGACCCATTAATTTGCAATGTAGTCGATTCAAATGAGGTGTAGGCTATTCAGGCATGGGTATTTCTGAGACTTTCCATTTATCATTATGTAATTGCCAAACCCCCACCACGGCCCGATGCACGGGGTTTGCAGATGTAAACATAGCAAGCCCGGGGGAGTAGAATGGTTGAGTTGAGAAAAGTCATTACTTTAAAGTCAAACTTACGATCTGAGAGCAGATCATAGGCTACACAACAGGACCTTTGTTTGACAGCGATCGAATATTCCTAATCCAAAAGTAAGATCATTTTTACCGGCTTTTGTGTCAGCTAATCTGGGTAGTTTTGCTAACACACTGTGGTCCGTGGCCCGTAGATATTTCTTTGAGGGACGAGGATTGGAAGACCAGAAAGATGGTATTGTTCTTGAAGTATCAAATACGTAACCTCGTCGGGACCCCCGATGTATGTAATTGCGTCGTGGGTGATAAGCAATGTCCCGATGAAAGTGTAGAACAGGATGTGGCTCGCAGAGGCGAAAGCGCAGTTCAAACAGTTCCTCCGCCGTGTATTGATGAATTAAAATCACAGGGCGAAAGCCAGAAGAAATGATAAACCAGACGAATACGATCCAGGAAAGTGATTAAGGGGGCTTTTACACTGGGCTCGTTTGCTGCAGTCCGAGCCCGGGCTCGATTGTTCCCGGCGCCCCCCGCAGCGTTGGTCTGGTTTCACACTCAACTTGATTCTATCGAACTCTGGTGCGTTTGCGTGCATCTTACGTCATTGCAAACGTGCACGGCGCATGATAGAAAACACGACGCCTATATTGTTTTTTATTAATTTGCTATATTAAAAGCTATTATTCATAGCTGAGTAAACAACGCAGGTTAACTGTGTGTGTGTTTCGCATAAGCTGTCTTTCCGCTGCTTGCAAATGGACTCTTTTGAGGAGACAGTGGATTTCCATTAATTTGTTGCCCTGATTGCACGCACTATGCGCGAATACACTGCAGACTCACTCTTGCTCGTATCCAGGGTAAATCTTCATCTCTTACGTGTGTTTTATTTAACTAAATACATCATAATCGGCTAAAACGCATGCGCAGGATACTTTACTTCCTGAACAAGTGCGCACCCGAGTCCGTGTTGTTTTCACACACACGCGAATTGCAGCACGGTTCGGGAGCAACCGAACTCAGACCACCTCCTCCAGGTAGTCTCGGGTTCGGTACCCCAGTGCGCACCCGGGTCCCATGACAGCGTTCACATTAGCGATTTTTCATGCGAACCGTGCCCCGTTCCGAACTAAACTGCCAGTGTGAAAGCCCCCTTAGTGAACTTCATATTCCCACTCTGCGACACAGCTCTGTCTGTGCGACATAACCGAGCCAACAGTTAGACCGCTCCAGAAACAAAGTTTCCGATGTAGACAAACTCTGGTTATTATTGCAACTTTGACAATAAAACAATAAAACAGCCGCTACAGCTGAGTAAAAGCATAAAACAGCAATATCAATAGCCTAGCAGCGGCAGCCAACGTGCGCCTGCGTTCACTCACATCAAAGGAGTTTTTGTATTATTAATTTTGGATTTTTCATCTAATTAATCGATTACCAAATAATCTTTAGTTGCAGCCCTGTTGAATAGTATTAACCTCCTGAGACCCGAGAGTTTGCCTGGTGTGCATTTTATAATTTTTCTTGCTATTTGGTATAAGTAGGACCTAATAAGTATAATAACTAAAATTTGTTTTTGTACAGGAAGTAGTTTTTGCATAAAATGATGTCCTCATGCAAGGACAGTGGGTCTATCTTAACTTTATCCTCCTGAGACCTGAGTTTTGGTTTGGTGTGCATTTTAGATTTATTCTAGCTTTTTGGGGGTTATGGCAAGCCGTTTTAACTTTTATTCATTTTCAGGATATGAATTCTTGATATCAACAATTCAATTTTCACTAGTTAAAATAATAGTTATTGATATCAGGAATTAGATTTCTACTAGTAACAATGGCAATTTTTGATATCAGAAATTACATTTCCACTAGTAACAATGCTAATTCTTGATATCCACAATTAAATTTTCACTAGTTAAAATTATAATTCTTGATATCAGCAACTGAATTTCAACTAGTAAAAACTATAATTCTTGATATCTGTAATTGTATTTTCACTTGTGAAAAGTCTCCATAGGCTGCCATTCAAAATCAATTGTTGATATCAAGAATTGATTTCTTACTAGTTGAAATTCCAATTTCACATATCAGAAATACAATTCTTATAGTAAAAACCTTTATTTTTGATATCAAGAATTCAATTGTCACTAGTTAAAATGTCTATTCTTGATATCAACAATTGAATTGCTAGTAGTAACAATGTTCATTTATGATATCAATAATTCCATTTTCACTAGTGACAATGTTAATTTCTGATATCATGAATGTAATTGTTACTAGTAAGAAAGCCATTTTAGATATCTGAAATTATATTGATATCAGAAAAACATTTTCAGATATCAAAAATGAACATTTTTACTAGTAGCAATTAAATTGTTGATATCAAGAATAGACATTTCAACTATAGTGACAATTGAATTCTTGATATCAAAAATAAAGGTTTTCACTATTGTATTTCTGATGTGTGAAATTGGAATTTCAACTAGTAAGAAATCAATTCTTGATATCAACAATTCAATTGTTGATATCAATAATTCTATTGTTGATATCAAGAATTTTATTGTTGATATCAAGAATTTTATTGTTGATATCAAGAATTTTATTGTTGATATCAAGAATTCTATTGTTGATTTCAATAATTAAATTGCTGATATCAAAAATGTAATTGTTAAGATTCTCTCTCTCTCTCTCTCTCTCTCTCTCTCTCTCTCTCTCTCTCTCTCTCTCTCTCTCTCTCTCTCTCTCTCTCTCTCTCGAGAGAGAGAGAGAGAGAGAGAGAGAGAGAGAGAGAGAGAGAGAGAGTGTGTATGTGTGTGTATGTGCGTGTATGTGTGTGTGTGTGTGTGTGTGTGTGTGTGTGTGTGCGAGTGAGTGAGCAAAGTGAGTGTGTGTGTGTGTGTGTCGCGAGCGAGCGACGAGCAAGAGAGAGAGAGACAGAGAGAGTGTGTGTGTGTGTATGTGTGTCTGTGTGTGTGTGTGCGCGCGCACGCGCGCGATCGGGAGTGAACTGAAGCCCCGTTGAGTGTGAGTGTGTGTGTGCGCTCGAGTGAGTGAGCCAGTGTGCGTCACGAAGCTCAATGCAACTACAATTTTTTTTTTTTTTTGCTAACATCTTATACAATTTCAACAAAGCTAAGTCCCATTGTCCTCATATGTGGACATCAACTTTAGCAGCATAGTAAATCTTTATTGTTACAAAAGTTTGTCAAATGTGCATGCCATTTTAATCATACAACTCTTCTATGCATAACTTAACAAGAATCAACAATGAAATGTTTTTAGATTTTTTATCTTGTGGACGTTTTGGTCTGGAGTGGCTGCGTGACATGTGACCTGTGTTCTCCGCCATCTTTAAATTATTTATGTTAAAATTTTTTCTCTTCTGACCCCACCAGATGGCAGCGTAAGTGTCCTCGTTTGTGAAAAACATGTTTCAGTTACACAGACTTAATTATTATGCTGCACACAACCAAAAATGTGATGTCCTCATATGAGGTCGCAGGGTCTCAGGAGGTTAAATGCAGATAAAAAAATCAATAAATGAAATAAAATAGCCTACTAAAATAATGATCTTACCAATATCTACGTAGGCCTACTTATGAAGTTCCTTTTATATGTGCACTATTTGGATTTAGTGTCTTTTAGCCATGAGTTCCCAAATGTGCATAAAATAATTCAAATGCTGAGTTTTCATTATCAAGTTGTTATTAACATTACATTGAAGGAGCTCATCTCTATTCACTCAATCATAAACTACTTATGATTATGCCTTTATTTGGCGCATCTGAAATGTTTTTGTTCTGCTGTGTTTTTAACTCTTAAATAATTTTACTAACAATACTTCATTGTATTTTACTAAATACATTTTTACTAAACTAAATAAATAACATTTTATAAATAAAATAAATAACGCTTTTATGCGTAACATATGCATGTAAAATGGAGCACTTGTATTTGTTGTAGATTAAGAAAACATGCATTACAAGATCAAACAAAGTTGTAGTAAATTACCACTGATTTTTATTATTTTTATTTATAATAAAATCGCATCTAAAACAAATAAAAATTGCAGTTACTTTCAACAGAGCGAGCACAAGAAATTACAAAGTTATAATTATATTCAGGGGCGTAGCCATCATTTCAAAAGTGAGGGGGACAGAATGTCAAGTGTAATACCATTTTTTTTTCAGACTTTTGTTGACAGGTTAATTGGCTTAATATGCTATTTATTTTTAAAGCAAAAAAAAAAAAAAAAAAGAAATGCAGATGTTCAGTACTTTATATTTGACACGCAGGGTTTTTCCTGGCTTAAAACGAGGCGGAGGTGGTAAAATCCTGATCATGTATTTTAATTAGATAATAACATTTTTATTTTTCGTAGACCATCATTTAGCCTACTGTGTTTCCCACAGTATTTTTGTAGGCGGATCGCGGTACTTCTCGGGGGGTCCGGGGGACCCCCCGAAGAAAATTTTGGACATTTTAAAGATAAATTCATTAATCTGGTGCACTTTGAGTCCCCCGAATCCACTGTTAAAAATAAATAATCCACCCGTCAACCGCCCAAACATATGATATTCTCTGATTTAGATATCTGATCATCGCATTACAATTATTCAAATTATAAGTGTTACTGTTAAGCATGATAATATGGTTAAATATCAAACTGAAGTATGCTGATTTAAAAATAACATTTACTTAAAATAAAAGTTCTTCTTTTGGCAAAATAACATTTCCTTAATAGCCTAAAGTCTGTCTTACTAAACTAAAACTTTCCAATTGAAAACCTTCAAACGTCAAGCTTTTAAAAATACTTCAAACTTTCTAGTTAGGCTTTTTCAAGAGAACTTAAAGTTTGTCTACAAACTTTTTTATCTAATTGTAAAGTGTTACCGAATTATGGTAAACATCATAGTCTACACATGTTACTGCCTGATTCAAGCAGATCGTGGCTGTTAATGCATGAACATACAAATTCAGCATTAACAATCACCATGTTTATTCTAATTTGAAGGGCTTTGATAACATATCTGTGAAAATAAAAGACATTACGAATAAAAAAAGATTGAAAATAGTGCACGTTTGTGCGGGTATAGTGAATATTTTCAATTTACAACAAAACTTGTTAATTATTCAACAAGAGAAATAGGCAGAGTTATTCATCATTGTGCAACACAATTCGGATACCACATGACAACTTACTTACAGTGCTTGACTTTTTCGTGAAAAAGGAGTGAAGAGTTGTTTTGCCGTTTTGAACTCTATGAAACTGATGGATTCGGCGCGGGTGCGAGCATGGGCGTGTCGTAAGCTAATGCACGAGTGACTGATTACCATGGAAGCGTGAAAGTCACGTATGTAGATAGACTATCCTTGACTCTTTTGATTTTAAATCTCGATGTAGGGCAGGCTATACACACCCGCGGAAACCTCAGCTTGTCATAGACACATTTGCCCTATGAAAAAGTGCGGGGGACGAATTTACATTTTATAAAAAGTGGGGGGACACGTCCCCCCCCGTCCCCCGCGTAATCTACGCCCATGATTATATTACAATGTTGTCATGGTTCTAGTTTGGACTTTTTGTGTTTCTCTGCCTGAGTTAGTGGTTTGTTGTCTTGGTTACTCATTATGTTCAGCTGTGCACTAATTATCCCCCTCATCATCATGTGTACATAAGTTCTGTTCTGTTTGTGTTTCATTGTTCGGGCTCGTCTGTGTGTATGTGTGGTTGCGCAGTTTATGCTTTGTTCTGTGGCCGCCTTTTGGATTATCTGTTAAAGTCTTTACATTGACATCTTCATCGTCGTGTATTATATTGTTTGTCCGTTACATAAATGCATAGAAATCTAAAATGTACAGTTTTCTACAGTATGTAGCCTATATATAGACAAACAATATACATCTTAAATGCCTTATATACTTTTCATCAATGAAAGTCAATGCATAAAATTACAATACAGACTTTAACACTCAATTAATTTTATAAACTATTTTTGAGCGCAAATTAAAAAAAATCGTTTTCTGCAGCTTAACCCCTAAACTGTAAAGACATTCAGCAGATTATTTCTGAAGTGAAAGCACATCAAAAAAGTATGAAAAAGATTTACTGTAAATCAAATGTAGGCTACTGTACTAATTTTTTTCTTTTATATAAAATATATATTTCATAAAATATTTTTACACTAAAATTACTATAAAATCAAAGTCATATGTCTAACCAAGTTGTGTTCCAAAGTTGAAGTTGATATAAAAAAAAAGTTTCCAGAGATTTTGTTTAAATGCCAAAAATAGCCGCGGGTTGCCACATATTCCATTGCATTTTTTTATGCATTCTGCTGTAACAAATTACTAAATTTCTGTCCAAATTTCACTTCTATCACAAAATATGAAACCTTGAGACTCAGACCTTTCCGACAATAT
Source organism: Gila robusta (assembly GCA_030770095.1). NCBI lineage: Eukaryota > Metazoa > Chordata > Actinopteri > Cypriniformes > Leuciscidae > Gila > Gila robusta. The sequence continues at coordinate 199,390 of JAVALU010002406.1, forward strand.
GTGTTTTTCAAGATTAAAAATTATGAACATGACAACGCCCAATAGGGGAGGAGCCCGCTAAACCGGTTTAACCTGGTAAATATTGTAACGCAACGTCCTTTTGAGTTTGTAAGCTTTCAAATGAAACCTAATTTATGATAATTACTAAAATGTGTGATGTGAAAAAAAGGCTATTAAAAAAGTTTTATGGGATAGTGTAGGGCTATATAGGCTACACTTTTTAGAGGATAATATTATTTTATACTTTTTTATGGACAAATACTAGAATACAGGCCTATGTTTTATTATGAACCTTTAGCAATGTGTGCATCGACTGTATGAAGGTCAGAACTCCTGTTATGATGTTGTAGATTTTTTGAGGTGCACTCTTGTCATAAATTAATCTATTACTGTAATATAGTAAAGTAAATTTAGGCGTCCCGCTAGCGTAAGGGTTAAACAACTGCAACCGAACAAACGGTCACATCTGATGAATCCTGTATTAGATTGTGTATTAATTCTCTTAATAACTAATAATAATAATAAACAATTATTTGTATAGCACTTTTCATACATGGAATGCAACTCAAAGTCCTTCACAAGCATAAAAACAAATAATGAATACTATTTCACTTTAAATTTTAAAATGTCAATTTAAAAATATTCGAAAACAACTATAAAAGGTTCACAATGTAAAAGAAAGAAATTGGCAATACAGTTTCACCTCAATATCAAAATAAAATAATATAAATAAAACAAATTAAACTAACTATGAGAGAATCAGAAGGTAAAGTAAAAACAGTGCGTATCTATAAAACGAATGTTATTTCTCGTGCCATTTATACAGCAAAAATAGTTTTCGTGTGCATGATACGCACTTTATGGCGTGAAATACACACGCACTCCACACCCCTATAACCAAGGGGTTTTCAGTGCGTAGCATATGCACGCAAAAAACATTCATCGCTTATGATTTACTGTAATGTGCCAGCTAGCACTAGAGGATCTTAAACTACGATTTGGAGCGTGTTTCGACAGTGCACAAAGGTGCCAGATTATGAGTGTTTTATAAACTAATAAAAAAAACTTAAAATCAATAGGTTACTTTGATGAACTGGTAACCATAATTCCATTAAAACCGGTGTAATAAACTCTCTCCTTTTTAATTCCATTAGTACTCTGGCTATTGCATTTTGTATCAATTGTAACTTCACTATTGAACCCTTCAGGTCAGCCAGAATACATAGCATTACAGTGCAGCAAGATGAGAGATGGCAAAAGCATGAATGAGTTTCTTAGCATCATCCGAAGTTAAAAAGGACGAATCTTGGCAGTATTTCTCAGATGATAAAAGCAAGTGTTTGTTACTTTGGTCAGTCCAAAATGACATTCTTTCTTAAATTGTAGGGCTGAAGAACCCGATCCTTATGTTTCTAATACACAATAAGAATTTCAGTTTTGTCTGTTACATTTTTTTAAATATTGTGTTCATCTACTTTAAAATGCTGGACAGACAATCAGACAACATCTCTAATTCAACAGTGTCTCTGAACTTAACTGAAATGTATAATTGTATATCATCAGCAAAAAATAATAATTTATGTCATATTTCTGAATGATTGCATTACCTGCTCTCTGACTCGTTGGCTGTCGCTCTGTGAGTTCTGAGGGAATGATAAAAAAAAAATCCAGTTTACTGGTTTGTTACACACACCCAGGGGCGTCACTAGGATTTTCATTTTAGGGGGGCTAAGCCCACAATGAGGGTATGATTTTTTTTTTTTTAAATGATAAAACTATCTTGTTTTATTATTTTTTGTAAGAAATCATACCCTCATTGGGTAGTTTAGGATCTAATTAGTTTAGTTTAGTTTAGGATCACTAAACCACTAAATCACTAAATTAGTCCACTTTAGTTTAGGATCTAATGCTCACTATTAATTTCATTACCATGCAAAGGCAGGGTTTTATAATCGCTGTGGTCCCAAATGTGAGGTAGGGCAGATAGGGGGAAAATTTTGATTTCTCTGATCTACATATGTGCATTTTAAGATGTTTTGAAGGCCAAAAAAATTGGATAACAGCTTTAAAACCATGTCAGTGGGCAGCTGATTATTTTTCTTTCCTCATCAGCATCACACTCTTTTTCTCTTTGTTTTTATCTTGCCCTGTCTCTTCCCCTCCTAAAGTTGAGCTTTGACTGATATAGGCTTTTCATTTTTGTCTGTCAGTGAAGAAAGTAAACATAGGGTCAACTGATAGGTTGATTATGCCTATGAATCATTTTCTCAGATGCATTTATTTACTGAAAGCTACTAACGCTAGGTAATTAAGTTTATTAAATGCATTCACAATATGTAGGCTATACATTCATTATTGATCTTATGCCTACAGGGCCGTAGACAGGGCTTTACAATCAAAGAGGTCCTAAATTTGAGGTTGGTAGGGTTTTTTTTTTATTTCTCTGATATGTGCATTTCAAGACGTTTGAAGACCAAAAAAAAGGATAAGAAATAGCTTTAAAACCATGTCAGTGGGCAGTAGATTATTTGACAATACCTGCTCTCTCCTCATCTCTCCATCACTCTTTCTTTTTTTCTCAGTCTCTTCATCCCTTTCTCTTCCCCTCCTAAAGCTGAGTTTTTTTAATTTACTAAAGGCTACAATCTGTATTATATTCTCAATATGTACACATTCATTATTAATCTTGTGCCTAACATGATGAAAACGGCTTTGTTAATGTTTATTGTCCCCTCACAATGACAGTAAACTAATTATTAGCCTACATTACATGAGTCACGTTACATAGGCCTATTTTCAGTTCAAAATGGCGAAAATAGACAAAACTATATTAGTTTGCCTGATTATTTTTTGTCATTCGTTTAACATTTATGACCTAAAAAAAGTCAAATATAAAATGTTAAGTTTAGCTACTTACATCTTATCTCACACTTGACCGTACGCGTCGAGACGCACTGTTAAAATTCGCGCTCAGCGTCTGTGAACATAAAGCCCGCCTACTTTGATTTGATTGGTCATCTCAAATATTCTGACATTGACGAGCAGTGACAGACCAATGAGGCTCAGATGAACACACACACACACACACACACACACACACACCCTGTCCTGTGTGTCCTGTGTTTCTGACGTGCTCTCTGCTCGGCGCCGCTGCGGATTGAAGATGAAGAACGCGCTGAATCTGATTATAACAAGACTGAAGCGAACACGAATTTGTGTAGCCTACATTAATCACACATTTTTAGGGGGGCTAGGCAGAAGTTTAGGGGGGCTGAAGCCCCCCTAAAAAGGGCCTAGTGACGCCCCTGCACACACCTACATTTAAGGACGGTGGTCTGAAATATTCAGTGTCTTCGGTTACACTGGGCGGAGCTTACATGAATATTCTCCTGTTTTATTTAAAAAACTGGGCGAGCAAGACCATTTAAGATCTAAGAAACAAGTAGGCCTACTAAGTAAATTGAATAAATTATTCCCAACTCAAAAAAAAAAAAAAAAAAAAAAAAAAAACTCAGTTAAACACTACAATGATGAAAACTATTTGGCTTTTTATAAGACCTTAAGAGCTTGTTTAAAAACACCTTCTATCGCTAAATTTAATTTCACAACTGATCCAGTCAGATGATTAAGTTAAATTTTATTACTTAACATCAGACAATCAAATAATAAATGAAGAGTAAAATTAATTCATCCATTATCAGGATTAAAACGTTAATAAAGAAACATAAAATAAACAGTTAAAATCACTTCTAATATTTCTAAGTAAAATATCATTAAAACACTCTGAGGATAATATTCTTAAAGGATAAGTTGTTTGAGAGATCTCTCTTTGAAAAGACAGGTTGCGAAGGAGCAAAGTCTGAGTCCAATAGACTGACCTGGACAGAAATTGAGCTCTCTCCTCTTTTCATAGTAGCCTATTGCATCGAAGCAGACACGCAAGAACCAAACACATCTAGTTTTCACACTCTGAGGTGTTAGCCCGTACACTGCAAGATGTTTAGCTAAGATAACATTCGTTTACCACTTTATTCTGAGACATTCGAGCATTTGTGGTCTGTGTATCGGAAAATTCGCAATCTAAAACGCAAGTACAAAAGTTACTTTTGTACTTGTAGGCCTACTACACCCTAAGTCAAGCTATACGTTTGAGGCATGGAGATTAATAAAAGAAAAGTATTAAACATACATTTCAAATGATAATGGTAAACGCATCAAAATGATAGTAGGCTAATGAAAAACACATCAACTTGATAATAGTGATTTCTTAAAATATGATGATGACATTTGATTAAAGGATAAAACGTAGGCTAAGCGAATGATAAAACATAAGCAAAAAATATTTTCTTTTTCTGATTCATCAACAACTTTCTAAACACGTTTTTTTAAAAGAAAGCTGAGAATCTATTAGGCCTATTATTCCTCAATATTTAAATTCACGTACAACCTCAAGTTTCTGTCCCTGGAAAAACACTTCTGCTTACATTGTAATTTGCTCTTTTAGTAAAAAGCATACAAACTAATGTTTTTGACAAAGATGTTGTAAGACTGGAGAAACTGGAAGAACTGGAAGAGAGGGGAAATTAACATTTGAATTTCTTGTGCACCATTCGAGACGCAAGTCTCACCTAAAGCTGGGCACCAAAAGATTTTTTTTTTACATCTTATAAGATTTTCAAAATGTGATAGACCACAAAAACATGAGGACAAAAAATCCTAGATTTAACCGGTTTGCTCCAAGGTTATAATCGTTAACGAAAACGAACGAAAAAACGAAAACTAGGTGGGAGACTGGGTGTGTCGTTAACTGAAATAAAAATAAAAACGAGGCATTAGGCTACAAAAAAACTATAACTAACTAAAACTGTAATGTGTGTTTGGCAAAACTAACTAAAATAAAATAATATTATAGAGTAAATGTCCTTAGTTTTCGTCTTTGTCAATGTCTTGGGCCGCCAATGTCTTCATTTCCCTGCTCTCTCTCTGTCACTCACGCGTCTCTCTCACGTGTGTATAAATGTATCGATACATGCACAGGTCCAAGGGCTCGATGTTTGCAAGCACACATGCTCATATGTGTACATGAAAATAATGAACATGCTCCTGAAAACTAAATTGTTCTGTTATTTTCAGTCTCTCCCATTCACTTTGAAAGGTCGGCCATTGTGACCATTTTTGACCATGCCTACTCTCAGATAAATGAGGCCCACGATTAATCAGATGCAAACAGAAATATAAAACCAGTCCTAATTGAAAGAGAACAAGTTGACAAAAAGATTGAATCCAAGATTGGGTGAAAATATGGTATAATGAGTGATTTATAAGCTATTTTTTATAGGCCGGTCATTTTTGACCGGGAACACCACAAGTGTGACTATGTGCCATATTTTTTACAAAACAAAAGTTTCAAAACAAAATTCCTGGTGAAAATTTTAAGTTGACTAGTGTGATCAACAATACCAATTTTCTTCAGATTTTATTTAATATTTCCAAAATTATTAACAATTTTTTAAAAAATTACTCAAAAAATGAGATGCCTACTCTCAAATAAATGAGGCCTATGATTATTCAGATGCAAATCAAAATATAAAACCAGTCCTAATTGAAAGAGAACAAGTTGACAAAAAGATTGAATCCAAGATTGGGTGAAAATATGGTATAATGAGTGATTTATAAGTTTTTTTTAATGGGCCGGTCATTTTTGACCGGGAACATCACAGGTGTTATAGGGTTTTGAACACCACATGAGGGTTAATGTTGATGGCAACAATATTGGAACATTGATCTATAGTTATCTTTATGATTGGTTAAGCATTCATATTTGGTTTACCGGGCGATCGCTGCATGTGTTGAAAAGTCATTGATTTATAGTTGACCGGGAAACGACGCTGTTAACCCTTGCCAAAAAATCCTATTGGAATTTGGAATATCCTGTAGGATCTTATTGGATTCCAATATGATCTTATTGGATTCTTATAATCCTATTGGACATTCTGATTTATTTTATTGGAATTTCACTTTGTCCTGTAGGATCTTTTTGGATTCTTATAGGATCTTGTTAGATTCTTATAATCCTATTGGACATTCTGATTAATTTTAATGAAATTTCACTTTGTCCTTAAGCATCTTATTGGATTCTTATAGGATCTTATTGGATTCTTGGAATCCTTCATTCAGATTTATTTTCATTTTCAGTTTATCCTGTAGTGTAGTAAATATTTTTTAAATGTATATAATTTCTGTATGTTGTGCTGTTTTTCCAGGTAATTACAATTAAATATTATAAACATTTATACAGCAAGATCATTTTAATAATTTCAATTCAGAAATTATATAGATAGATTCATAAATAAAATAATATAAATACAATTTAGGTAGAATGTCATATTGTCGACACAATAAAAGGATTTATTTACACTTGCAGGAACACCATTAAATATTAAATATATTAAATTAAATATATAATATTAAACATTAAATATATAATATTAAATATAAACATTTATACAGCAAGATCATTTTAATCATTTCAATTCAGAAATTATACAGATAGATTCATAAATAAAAGAATATAAATACAATTTAGATAGAATGTCATATTGTCGATACAATAAAATAATTTATTTACACTTTCAGGAACACCATGCAGCTCAGTTACTATAGAAATATTCAGCCATCAGCTGAGCTCTATGCTAGGCCTAATCATCAGTCAAGCTCTATGCTGTTTGGTTGTAATGCAATATAGCATGTTTTTTTTAAGCGAATGTGCACAACTTTGCGGACAATTTCCAGAGGTTTTACAATCATACGTGTTGGAGTTGGCACCACTTCTTTTATATGGGAAGGAGATCCTTCAGACACAAAACCAGCAAGTGTGGTTTGTAAAAGTTGAACTTGGATGAGCGGATTGTTTTTGTGATCATGTATGATATTTACAATTGACTCAATCTTTCCAATGCAACCATTATTTAGCTGAACAGTAAAACTGTTGTGTTTGTACTCTTTTCCATATTTCTCTGTCGTTAACAGTTGTCCATTCACAATTGCTCTGTCATATGTCTCTGCAGAGTACTCATCATTTTCAGATAGATCACAGACTGGAAGCATTAAGAACTTATCTTTGTGATCTAACATTTTTTGTCGAGAACATCCCAGCAAAACAAGACCTTCCAGCTTTTGTGCCTGCGCAACAAGAGGATAAACCCCTAGCCAGTCATTGACAAGTTTGCCCACCCTATGTGAGACATCAGCAGTAGTCGTTGTTCGTTTAAGTAGTTGGGGAATTGACTGAAGTATGTTGAATTGGCGTGCAATTTGAGATGGAATATAATTTGTTCCATGACACAACCTCTTCAGTTTCTGATTGTGACCCTCAAATGAAAATGCAGATGTACACCAAAGAGGTCCATACATCTTGACAGAGAAGGGCAAATGTGTAAGTTGATGGTCAATCGATTTCCTTTCTAGGAATAGATTTGAACTCGGTCTCAATGACGGCTCGCCTGTCCTCACAGCGCGCGCGCAGTGTTCAGCGTCTAGCCGCCTCGTTTCAGATGGGCACCCGCATACCCCTGAAAACCTTTCAGAGGATGCTGGGTTACATGGCCTCAGCCTCCGCTGTGCTTCAGCTGGGCCTTCTGCACATGCGCCCGCTTCAGCTCTGGTTAAACAGCCGTGTACCCCACCACGCGTGGAACACAGGCCGCCAGCTGGTCAGGGTTACGCAGACATGTCTCACGGCGCTGCAGCCATGGACAGTAGCAGAATGGTTTCGGCAGGGCGTCACGATGGGGACCTTTTCCCGCCGAAAAGTCATCTCGACAGATGCATCCAACACGGGTTGGGGTGCAGTCTGCGAGGGCTCACCGGCCTTCGGCCACTGGTCGACTCAGGAAAGCCCCTTACACATAAACTGTCTGGAAATGCTTGCGGTCGAGAACGCGCTCTCGCGCTTCCTCCCGCTCATTCGGGGACACCACGTCCTGATCCGTTCGGACAACATGGCTGTGGTCTCCTATATCAACCGTCAGGGCGGTGTCAGATCCAAGAATCTCTTTCTACTGACACACCGCATTTTAGTTTGGTCTCAGAGCCGCCTGCTTTCGCTCAGAGCGACGCATGTGCCGGGCCATCTGAACGACGGTCCAGACATACTATCCAGGAACCTCATCTCCATAGGAGAATGGTCCCTGAACACACAGACGGTCCAAATACTGTGGCGGCTATTCGGCAGAGCAGAAGTGGACCTCTTCGCGTCAGAAGAGAACGCTCACTGCCCAATATTTTTTACGAGGAGCGAGGACGCGCTAGCCCAGGAATGGCCTCGCCGCCCGCTCTATGCATTCCCTCCGATCGCTCTGTTACATCAGGTAATTCAGAGGATCAGGGACACACGCCACTCGGTGCTCCTCATAGCTCCGCGTTGGGAGAGTCAAAGTTGGGTTCCGGAGCTCACTCAGCTGTCACAGACAGCCCCGTGGCCCATCCCAGTCAGAGCAGATCTCCTCTCTCAAGCTCGCGGCACGATCTGGCACCCCCATCCACAGCGCTGGGCGCTACATGCATGGGTGATCAACGACTATTCGTCGATTTGCCAGAGGGAGTAAGAAACACTATCATACAGGCTAGAGCACCTTCCACGAGAAGGCTCTATGCGTCTAAATGGTCTGTGTTCTCAAAATGGTGCACCGACAAACATCTGGACCCACGGTCATGCGAGGTACCGTCTTTGCTAGTTTTCCTTCAAGAGATGCTGGACAAGGGCAGGTCCCCCTCCACTCTCAAGGTTTACGTGGCAGCCGTCGCGGCGTTCTCTGAACCCCGGCGCGCTCAGTCCCTGGGCAAAGACGAGTTAGTCATCCGCTTCCTCAGGGGAGCTAAAAGGATGAATCCTCCGCGGCCCCCGTCGGTTCCTATCTGGGATCTTTCTATAGTCCTCGAAGCTATGAAAGCACCCCCGTTCGAACCACTCGAGTCTGTGGACCTAAAATACCTCTCGCTCAAAACCGTTTTTCTGATGGCTCTGTCCTCAGTAAAACGCGTGGGGGATCTTCACGCGCTCTCATCCAGCGCCGCGTGTCTTGAGTTTGGACCGAATGATTCAGTCGTCATTCTCAAACCTAGGCATGGCTATGTCCCGAAGGCGATTGGTACCCCGTTCAGGGCTCAGATTATTTCTCTATCGGCTCTGCCTCCATCCGATAGTGAGCGCGACGCTAATCTCCTCTGCCCGGTTCGGGCTCTGAGATTGTACACTACGCGCGCTGCCGCGTTCAGACGCGCTGAGCAGCTTTTCGTGTCGTTTGGGGGGCACACCAAAGGTCTGGCCGCCTCAAAACAGACACTGTCTAGATGGATAGTGGACGCTATCGCCTCTGCTTACGCATCAAAATGCCTGCCCTGCCCTTTGGGCATCAGGGCGCACTCCACCAGAGGCATGGCCTCATCGTGGGCATGGTCCTGTGGAATTTCCATTCATGACATTTGTGTGGCCGCGGGATGGGCCTCCCCGTCCACTTTTGTCAGATTTTACAATTTGGAAGTTCCCGCCTTGCAGGCAAAGCTACTAGCTGTCTAAAGACCAGCTCCCTAAGAAGCTGCATCACTGGGAGTCCCTCACACAACCGGTTCGCCCCTTGTGCTCTCCTAAGATGCTTATGTATACACTATGTGCCCGCTCTGCCGGCCTCATTGTACATTCACTCCACATTAAATTATTCCCCCGGTATCACCCTGGGATTCATGAGTGTTTTTCATAGCGCGCACGGCGTTGACCAGGTGTTCCCGTAGCGTAAGCTAGCTTACGCAATACGAGAGAACCTCTCGTAAGAGAACGAATCGGTTACCTAACGTAACCTCGGTTCTCTCTAGAAGAGGGAACGAGTATTGCGTTCCCGGCCGTGCTTGCGCTACTAGCGTTTCGCTTCACGCTGAAATAAATCAACATATAAGCCTGGGAGAGACTGTTTTATACACCATAGCCACGCCCACTCTGGCGGGCCATGATGCAATGAGCGCGCGGGCGCTTCCCATTGGTAGCGGGTTCAGCCCCGCTCTCCCATAGGCTTAAGCAGTTCTCTCTGAGCGAACCAATGAGCTGCTAGCTAGCCTGCTCTAGGTCTGCCGCAGAGGAACTGCGTTGTCAATGGATACAAATTATGAAATAATTTTTTGGCTTCAAACTCTCAGCAAAGATGAATCTTTCCCGTAGCGTAAGCTAGCTTACGCAATACTCGTTCCCTCTTCTAGAGAGAACCGAGGTTACGTTAGGTAACCGATTCGTTTTAATGAATAGGAGTTGAACAAAAACATATTCAAGGGCGTGCAAAGATGGGTGGTGTTTATTATCATATGTAGTGTGCCAGTATGGACCAAAGTGCCAGGGCCGATTTTCTGTCCCAGTCCAGCCCTGCCGGGAAATATGATTGAAAATGCATCGATATATAGTTGACAGGGAAATATGATTGAAAATCCATCGATTTTTGGTTGACCGGGAGATCAACACCAACGTACTGCACCGGACACAGAGAGGGGGTTCAGCGAAAAAATCGGCAGCTGGCAGCAGGAAGTAGCTGCCACTGGCAGCTGACAGTACCTGCCAATAAAACCGGACGTCAGCTGCCGCTAATAACCGGAAGTCGGAGGTTTTTTTTATTTATTTATTTTTTATTTTTATTTTTATGAACAATTATTCATGTACAAACAATAAGGCAATAATAATAATTATTTGCATTAAACAGACAGATTAATGCATACAGACAGGTGCATGAAATAACAAATACAAAAAATAATAATAAAATAATAATAAATAAATTTAGGGGCTAAGGTTTTTCTTTTAAATCATATTCTTCTATAGTGGACAAAAGACTAATTGCATTTTTCTTTTTTATCACTTTGAGGGCTTTTGTGTATGAAACAAATTCACCATGAAATGCACAGAACATTGGTTTCACCTTTAGGTATTTCGATTTGTGTACAAAAAATTTCCCAAGCATGAGGATATTGTTAACCAGGAAGTTATTTTTGTTATTGTTCATTAAAAGTTCATAAATAATGTCCTTTGCAGTGAAGTCTTCGAGGTGAGGCACCTTTGGGTAGAGCCAGTCATAAATATCAGACCATAAGGCCTCCACAAACATACAGTGAAAGAACAGATGCTCCGTGTTTTCAATATCATCACAAAATAAACATTTATTTGAGTCAAATCCAAATCTAAGTCATAAATATTCACTCGATGGATATATGCCATTTAAAATTTTAAAATGAACTTCTTTAACTTTGGGAGGTAACGGGAATTTTAAATATTTGGTTCGAAGTCTGTGAATGGTATCTTTTGAGAAAAAATGTGAAATTGAATTTCTATAAGCTAATATAGGATAAGAAATGTTGTTAAATTTATTTCTAACAGTTTTGTTTGAAAGTTGGCTTCCTTTAAAATCACAGCCTTCAACTGAAAGTACTGGAAGATGTGGGATTGTAGAGACAGAATAAGAGAGAATTTCTTTAATTAGACATACGACAGCTTTAGGGATGGCTTTAGTAATAGATTCAAATATGGCCCGATTGCAAATAAAATTATATTTAACACAAAAATTTTCATATGATATAATTCCACTATCACTATCAATTAAATGGGAAACTGACCAAATAGGTAACACTTTACAATAAGGTTCATTAGTTAATGCATTAACTAACATTAACTAACCATGAGCAATACATTTGTTACTGTATTTGTTCATCTTTGTTAACGTTAGTTAATAGAAATAGAGCTATTCATTGTTTGTTCATGTTAGTTCACAGAGCATGAACTAATGTTAACAAGATTTTAATAAAGTATTAGTAAATGTTGAAATTAACATGAACAAAGATTAATAAATGCTGTATAAGTGTAGTTCATTATTAGTTCATGTTAACTAATGTAGTTAACTAATGTTAACTAACGAACCTTATTGTAAAGTGTTACCACCAAATAGCTTTCTCCATCCAGTTTGTGTCAAACAGTGATTTGTTCCTAACCGTAATATATCTATTATTCCATAATGGTGTATTGTGTGGTGTAAAGTTATGATTATATAAAATCTTCCAGTATAACAAAACCTGTTGATGAAATTTGGATAATTTAATTGGCAGACGTTGAACGGTGAAATCACAATTTAGTAAAAATTCTATTCCTCCTAATTTCTTAAACAATTCTCTAGGAATATGAAACCAAAAGTTATTGTGGTTTAAAAAGGATTTCAACCAATTGATTTTCAGGGTCCCATTTATAGAATCAAAATCAATGGCTTGTAACCCTCCATCTTTATAATCTTTTGTCATCTCTACCCTTCTGATGTAATGGGTTTTCTTTCTCCAGATGTAACCAAAGTTAACCTGATTGATTTTTTTAATGGCTCTATTTGAAATAGCTATTGTGTATGCAGGATAGATTAATCTTGAAATGCTTTAGATCTTCGTCAAAAAAACTCTACCTAATAAGCTTATATCTCGCAAAAGCCAAGAGTTAAGTTTCATTTGACAAATATCTAATACTTTCCACACATTCATATCTTCATTTTCAACAGAATCTTTTGAAATACGCATTCCTAAGTACTTCACTTTAGATTTTATAGGGATGTTATAAGCCTCAGTTAAGTGACATTGATGAATTGGCATTAATTCACACTTGTTCAAATTAATTTTTAAACCGGAGGCTTTAGAGAAGGTGTGAATTATTTGTAATATTTTAGGGACCTCTGTTAGCTGCTTCATGAAAATGGTAGTATCATCTGCAAACCGGCTGATGATTACTGGCTGGCCAAGCACCTCTAATGGGGCTATGCTTGAGTTCTTAATAAAGATAGAAAGCATTTCTGTGGTTATAATAAAAAGAAATGGGGAAATAGGGCAACCCTGCTTTATGCCACGATTGATTGGAAATCTTGGTGATGTACCTCGTGATAAAGAAACCGAACTATTAGAATTTTCATAAAGGGATTTTATAATATTTCGAAATTTATCTCCAAAACCAAACAATTTTAAACAATCAAAAATAAATGGGTGTTCAATTGAATCAAATGCCTTGTAGAAATCAATGAAGAGAATAAAGCCATCATCTTCTATTAGATGTCTGTAATCTAAAAGATCAAGCACTAAACGAATATTGTTGTGTATGGATCTCCCCTTCATAAAACCGGATTGGGAATCACTTATGATTTTATGTAAAAATAATTTTAATCTGTTAGCATATATAAGGGTTACAATTTTATAATCAGTGTTTAATAATGTGATTGGTCTAAAGTTATCTAAAATTTTTGGGTCCTTATCAGGTTTGGGGATTAAGGTTATGACACCTTGTTTCATAGAGAGAGGGAAAGTCAAACTTTCAGTTGCTTCCTTTAACATAAGCAAGAAGGGGTCTTTTAATAAAATCCAAAAGTGTTTATAAAAATTGGCCGTAAGGCCATCACATCCTGGAGATTTGTCTAAAGACAAGCTACTTACTACTTTATCTAACTCAGCAGAAACAACATCAGCATCACACAGCGCTACATCTTCATCATCTATATGGGGAATAAGATCTTTAATATGGTTGAAGAATAATAATTCATCGTCCAGAGAAAAGGTTGAGGAATATAAATTGCTGTAGAAAGAAAAAACTTCCTTAGTAATTGAAGCTTGATCTGTAATCACCTGATCCTGGAGCGATAAGGCTTTAATTGAAAGTTTCTCTTGCCTTCTTTTTTCTAAACGACAGAAGTAAGAAGTACTTCTTTCTCCCTCCTCAATCCATTTTGCTCTGGACCTGATAAAAGCCCCTTCTGCTTTACGAAGATAGATTTCATAGTTTGTTTAGAAGATTTTGTAGTTTCTGTTTATCATTGTCAGTAGGTGAAGTTTTATTATAGTAGATATTTATTTCTTTAATAATATTAATTTCAGATAATTTGTTACTTCTATTGATTGTTTTCCCAAAATGAATAGAATATTCTCTAATTTTAAATTTAAGGAATTACCATTTGGAGATATAAGATACTATCGAATTATCAGACATCACATTAGAAATTATGGCTCTGATACCTTCACTGAATGAATGGCTTTTTAATAAACTAGAATTGAATTTCCAATACCCTTTATTTTGTCGGCTAGCACCAGGAGGATTAAAACTCAATTTAATAACAGCGTGATCTGTGAGAGGAGCTGCTGACATACAACAGTCGGTGATGAAGTTTATAGTGGAGACTGAGGATAACCAAAAATCTATTCTTGACTTTGCTAAATTGTTTGGTTTAAACCATGAATATTGCTTCGCGCTAGGATATTTAAGTCTCCAGGGATCCAATAGATTGTGAGTGCGACAAAGATCCGTTAAAACAGGGTTGTAAGAACTGTGGCTGCATCTGGAAGGACATTTATCAAGCCATTCATCAAGAACCATGTTAAAGTCACCTCCCATAACTATAATAGCAGTTGGATAAATTAGTTTGAGATTTACTATGACATTAGAAACATCTGAAATCAACTGTCTGTTTTGAAATAAATTATTGAACCCATAAACATTAACCAGAATAAGATAGAGATCATCTATTTTCAGAACACAAATTAGCCAATGACCATTATTGCTAAATCTAGATGTCACTATTTTACCAGGTGAGTTACAAAACAAGGTGGCCACACTTGCTGATCTAGTAGACCCATGATCAAAGATAATTTTATCACCCCATTGGTTTACCCAAAACTTTTCATCCTCTGGTTTTGAGTGTGTTTCTTGCAACAAAATGAAGTGTGCTTTCTCGCCCTTACAAAACAAAAATATTGATTTCCTCTTAGTGTTCTCTCTTAAGCCCCTAACATTAAGTGAAATGCACGAAAAAGAAACATCCATAACAAACAACTAACAACCGTCAGTAAATATTAATGTCCAACAGACTAGCTTTGAAGAGAAGTGAGAAAAAAAACAACAAATAGGCAATGTCCCTTCAGATTGGATTAAATGTAGATGAAACCATCCAAAATGATCTTATGGTCAAACGGCCTTTCCAAACCTTGAACAAAAAAGGCCCCTTGATCCTATAACATTACCTTGTGTGCTCCTAAGTGACTCTCTGTCCGTTAATGTATCCGGCGCCACCTCTGAAGTATGCACGCTTTCCAGCATCTCTTGCTTCTTTTATTTTAGGCCACAGTACAGCTCGGGTCTCCCTGTCGGCTTTGCAGAGGTCTTCGATGAAGCTGATATGAAGTTCTTTGCAGATCGCGTGATCCTTGATCATTCTCCACAGCGCATCTCGATGCAATCTCTGAGTGAACTGGATGATGACGTGTCTTGTTTTGTTATCTTCACGTCTCCCTATTCGATGAACTGAGTCCACAATCTGGTTGATGCTCGAGGACCATGATGGTGAGATTTTAACTAGTAAATCAGCGACCGCCTGACGTATGTCTTCACCTTCTTTTTCTTTTAGTCCACGGATCCTAAGATTCCATCGACGTTTGTATCGTTCTAGCTCTAGGACACGTTCCATTAGCTCTGCGTTGTCTTTCTTTAAAGCCGATACATCGCGAACAGTCGATTGTAACTGCGTTTTGCAATCTTTAATTTCTGCCGCATTGAACTCGACAGCCTTAGCAATGCTAGTCAACATGATGGAGTTATGTTGCAGCTGGGTGCCTAGTGTATCCACTTTATCAGTTAGCTGCTTTAATGCTTCCAAGACCGCATTCATACCTTCTTTCCCTTCTGTCCCCGTATCCTGCCTTTTAGCAGTTGGTGCGATCTTTATCGGTGAGAACGGATCTTTTCTTTTAGGTTTCTCGGTGGAATCCACATCCATCCTTCCAGCATACTCATGGTCGTCAGTTGTCTCATTGCTGCGGGATAAAGCCAGATTCTTTTTCTTCGACGTCATGGTGCACAATCTTTTTCGGTGGTTTAAAATACCCTTTTATTTATAGATTCAGAAAGAGCACATTATGGCAATTTGGATAGTGAAATATTTGTTAACATGGGACAGGCCTAGAGAGCTCAAATCATGCAATGCACCCGATCCGCCATCTTGCCCGGAAGTCCGGAAGTCGGAGGTGTATGCCGCTTTTAGCCCAAGGGGGTAATCCATCAGCCGGAAGTTGAAGCTGCCTCCGGGAGCCGCCATTGTAGCTGGCTATCACCTGCTGTTAGCATCCCATTGACTCCCATTCATTTTGGCGTCACTTTGACAGCTAATAACTTTACATCTGAGGCGTCCAAAGACTTCATTTGTCTATTATTTATTTCTAAAGAAACACGACAATGTATAAAAGGCTCCATTACTTTGTATCTTACGTTATGGCCCCGTAGAAGCCATTCTTGTAAAAATAGGCTAAAAATTGCGTCATAACCACGCGACTTTTTGTCGCACAATAGAGACATTACCGTATATACAGGAGGAGAAGCTCGCACAGTCTCGCAGGCAGTCTTTTACTGTCTAAAGTCAGCCCATGGCATAGATAGACAGAGTCCATAAAAGCAACACGACAAAATATTTAAACAACGTTTTTGAGGAATAGGAAATAATTTGATATGTGGCTGTGACGGCCCAAGTGGAGTCCGCACAAGAGTGGTAATGATGTATCACCACACACACACACATATTCACACACATATTTAGACAAAGGACATTGATTTAAGAATAATCTTTATTTAAACTTCTTTCTTTTGTCAGTCACATGTGTGTCAGTATAAACAATATTCATTCATTCTTTATTGTTAGTTTTGCTTAGGTTTACATTACAATACATTTGTTATACATTGTTACTGATTTGAAGTATACACAAATTATTTACGTTGTATCTGCTATTTATATTTGTTTCTCTTTTGAGTTTAAGTTTACCGGTGATGAACTTCAGACATGGTCCACAGCAGGTCCACATGGTCTGCATCCTGGTGTGACGAAAATTAGAGTCCGGGCAGGAGCAGAGTATTTAGGGGTTATTGGTTCCACCCAGACGTACCATTCACTGGGAGTTGCCCGGGGGAGGAAGAAACGTTAATGTCTTTTATTAATTGATTACTTTAGTTGTACATTTATGGTATTGATTACATTTTGCTTTCCTTATCTTTATTTACTATATATCTTCATTTGACTTGATTTTGATTTACTTAAGGTTGTATGTTGAATGTGTAGTTAAATTGTTTCCCCTCTTAATTTGTAATGGGCCCATCCTTTCCTTTATAAGCTGTTGCTTTGTTCATTTGAGAGGTCAGTTTTTAGTTTGTTTGATTGGTTTTTGTCTGACTGATTCTTTGTCTTATTTTCTGTTTGTTTATTTGTTTTGTTGTAAGAAGTTTATGAGTTTGTGAAGTTGTTTTTTTTGGGTTCAAATAAAGACCCATTTTCTGTCCAAAGCTTGTGTTCCTTGTTCCTGACCACTCGGTCCCTCACATATGGTGGCAGCGGTGGGATCTTTCAGTCGGTCAAGGACACTAAGTAATATTTGTTTTTTTCTGCCCCTCGTGGCTGTTTTTTTTTTCTCCTTCTTTTCCCCTCGTCATTATGAGCCGTACCTTAAAGAAAGGTGTGCCTAAGGCTCCTCCTTTGCAGCAAGAGGAAGAAAGGGATGAGGATAACCAGGACATGGTAGAAGGAGTTGAAGGAGGCGAGGCAACTGGAGACAGAGAAGTTTCGGTGACTGAGTTGGCAAATCTGCTTCGAGTCCACATGGCCAGGGCGGAAGGCCGGGAGACTGCAAGACAGCAGGAGCAGGCGGATCAGGAGCGATGGTTTAAGGCTCTTCAGCACCAGTTCGGTCTTTTGCAAATGGAGGTCCAAGCACACACCTCTCCTAATCTTCACTTACCTGATGTTGACCGGGAGTCCCGGGGAAGGCCCGATGTGGATCATTTAGATTCAGGTGGAAACTCTGTGGCTTCAGTACATCAGCAGAGTTTTGCTCAAGTTGGGAACAATGTAGGCCCACCATTATCTCAGATGCCTCGATTGGAGAAGCTGAGTGACACTGATGATGTAGAACACTTCCTTGTTACCTTTGAAAGGATTGCTGTTGCTTGTAGGTGGACTAAAATTGATTGGGTTTGGCATTTAATCCCTTTGCTGACTGGTAAAGCAAGAGCAGCCTACGTCCTTATGGACGTGAACGAGTCTACTGACTATGACAAAGTGAAGTGTGCTATTTTAAAGAAATATGATGTCAATGTTGAAACTTACCGACAAAAGTTCCGTTCCTTATCATTAGATCCATCAGAGAGTCCAATAGAGTTGTATAATCGGCTCAAAGAACTTTTTGGAAAATGGATCCAGCCTAAGAGGAAACGAGTGGAGGAGGTGAGTGAAATCATCATCATGGAGCAATATCTTAGAATGCTGTCCCCTGAACTCCAGGTGTGGATTCGAGAGAGAGATCCCAGCACCGCAGCGGAAGCAGCGTCTCTGGCGGATGTGTTTGTTGCGGCTAGAGGAAAGAGTAAGCCATGGGCTTGGAAACCTGTTAATGACCGCCATTCTCTCGACATGCCTCACTTTCAGCAAAGGAAGGTGGAGGGGTCTGGTAAGCCCTACATGGGGAAACCTACTTCAGCCAAATTAAATTTTGCTCCTAAACGACCTCCCATATGTTACCTGTGTGGTCAAGAAGGGCACACTAAACCAAATTGTCCAAAGTTCTCAGCTCAGGTTACACAGCTATGTTTTGTACCAAGTAGGAATGTAACCAAATCCCGAAGCTCTTTGAGAACTACAAATGTGGAGATAAATGGTGAGAAATTGACTGCTTTGATTGACACCGGCAGTGATCAAACGCTGGTAAGAAGAAAGTTCATATCACCCTCTTTGATCAGCACAGTCAACAAATTGCCTATTTGCTGTGTACATGGAGATGAGAGACTGTTACCTACCGCCAATGTCTGTCAAAATAGAAGAGCAGATGTACCTGGTGAAGGTGGGGGTGGCTGATAACTTATCTTTCCCTGTGATTCTGGGTCGAGATATACCAGTGCTGCTGGAGCTGTTGCACCCGACTCGACAGTGTCACGTGGTGGTGACCAGAGCAAAGGCGAACCGGTCAGAGGAGTTTGAACACACACTAAGTACTTTACCTTTCTTCAATGCAGAGATTGAGACCGTGGTGTCGAAGAGGAGAAAGACTAGAAGAGAAAAAAGACATGAGAAGGTAAAATATGCTGCTCATACAGTGTCTGAAAATATGGCCTGTGACTTACCTGTGAACTTCCAGATGCCTACCAACATCGTTCAGATGCAGCAGGAAGATGCTAGTCTCACGGAGTGCTTTTCAAGAGGTGCAGAGTTGAGAGAGAAACCTCTAGATGACAGAACAGCCAGATATGTGATAACAAACGGAATACTCAATCGAGAAATTGGGGTCCAGAAACAACTTGTGGTTCCACAGTGTGTTCGAGAGATGGTGTTACATCTGAGTCACTCGATTACTTGGGCTGGTCACCTGGGGAAGAATCAAAAAGTGTTTTTTCTGGCCTGGTTTGAAGGAAGATGTGGCCCAATTTTGTAAAAGCTGTCCTGTTTGTCAGAAGGCTTCCCTCAGACGTCCGTCAAGAGCACCACTACAACCACTTCCTATTATTGGTACTCCGTTTGAGAGGCTTGGAATGGATGTCGTTGGTCCAGTGGAGAGGAGTCGCTCAGGGAACCGTTTCATTCTGGTAATAACGGACTATTCCACCAGATACCCAGAGGTATTTCCGTTGAGATCCGTGAAGGCGAAATCTGTTGCTACTTCCTTGGTCCAGTTATTTTCCAGGGTCGGATTTCCAGCAGAAATTCTAACCGACCAGGGCACTAATTTCATGTCAACCTTGTTGAAACAGGTCTACCAGCTCTTAGGAATTAAGAGTCTGCGTACTACTCCCTATCATCCCCAAACAGATGGGTTGACTGAGCGATTTAACCAGACTTTGAAACAGATGTTAAGGAAGTTTGTCAGTGAGACTGGTCAAGACTGGGATCAATGGTTGCCCTATCTGCTTTTTGCTTATCGGGAAGTCCCTCAGGCTTCCACAGGCTTTTCTCCTTTCGAGCTGTTGTATGGCCGGGATGTCAGGGGCCCGTTGGCTCTGCTCCGGGAGATGTGGGAAGGGATTCCTGAAACGAAAGAGCCTACCAGTGTTGTCTCCTATGTTCTGCAAATGAGGGAACGTTTGCAGAGGATGACTGTTTTGGCTCAGAATCATTTGGTGGAGGCCAGGAAAAAGCAGAAGACCTGGTATGACCCTATGGCTCGAGAGAAATCTGGAGATCGGTAAAAAGGTACTTGTCATGTTGCCCAGCCGAGAGAGTAAACTGCTAGCAAAATGGCAGGGTCCTTACGAGATCAAGAAACGCCTGGGTCCTACGACTTATGAAATCAGTATCCCGGGTCAAGATCGATCTAGTCGGGTTTTGCACGTTAACCTGTTGAAAGAGTGGGTTCCCCGTCCTGAAAAGTCACAGTCACTGATGATTCGTAGTATTGAAGAGGAAGAATCCGATGAGCAGTATCTGCCACAGCCCGTTCCTGGGGACATCGGGTTAGATCATCTAACAGATTCCCAGCGGTCGCAGGTACAAGTTCTCTTCACTTCGAAGGTATTTTCTGAATATCCTGGGTATACCAACTTGATTGAGCATGGTGTGGTGCTGAAACCTGATGCTGTCGTGAGACGCCAGAGTTATAGGATACCTGAGAAATTCCAGGTGACTTTGCAGGAAGAGGTGGATCTTATGCTTCGTTTGGGCATCATTGAGCCTTCGAAAAGTGAGTGGTGTCACCCCATCGTCCTTGTACCAAAGAAGGACGGGAGTATAAAGTTCTGTATTGATTTCCGTTATCTGAACTCAGTATAACAGTTTGATTCCTACCCTACCCCTCGCATAAGTGACCTAATTGATCATTTAGGACAATCCAAATATCTGACAACAATGGACCTTTCTAAAGGCTATTGGCAAATTCCACTGACTCAATCCTCGAGGCCCTTGACCGCATTCAGAACACCAAGGGGCCTTTTTCATTTCAAGGTGTTACCTTTT
The DNA here is from genome assembly GCA_030770095.1 of Gila robusta. Classification (NCBI taxonomy): domain Eukaryota; kingdom Metazoa; phylum Chordata; class Actinopteri; order Cypriniformes; family Leuciscidae; genus Gila; species Gila robusta. The sequence continues at coordinate 220,404 of JAVALU010002406.1, forward strand.
GGCCTTCATGGGGCCGTGGCGACCTTTCAGAGGTTAATAGACCAAGTATTACGTGGTTTACCTTTTGCTGCTGCATATCTTGACGATATTGTCATTTACAGTAACACCTGGGAGGAGCATGTGCAGCATCTCAGAGAAGTTTTGCAGCGTCTTCAGAATGCCGGCCTAACTGTCAACCCCACCAAGTGTGCTGTAGCTAAACAAGAGACTGAATACCTGGGCTATGTCATTGGCCAGGGTGTTGTGCGACCGCAGGTGAAGAAAGTTCAAGCCTTGGAGAAGTGTGTGGTGCCCCAGACACGTAAGGATCTGCGATCTTTCTTGGGTATGGCTGGATTTTACCATCGCTTTGTCCCTAACTTCTCCAGCAGGGCTGCTCCACTAACGGACATGGTGGGAGCACGTTGTCCGAATCAACTACAGTGGACTGAGGAGAGATTGAAAGCCTTCCGAGACATCCAGGGAGCTTTGACAACTAGCGCTGTACTACACAATCCTGACTTTGGTCAACCTTTCATTGTACAGACTGATGCCTCTGAGAGGGGAGTAGGGGCCGTACTATTGCAAGGGCCACCAGAGAACCGACAGCCAGTGGCTTATATTAGTCGCAAATTGTTTCCAAGAGAAGTATGTTATTCAACGGTGGAAAAGGAGTGTTTAGCCATAAAGTGGGCGTTGGATTCCCTACGATACTATCTACTAGGCCGTGAGTTTACCCTGGAGACTGATCACAAAGCATTGCAATGGTTGGAGAAAATGAAGGATTCTAATGGAAGGATTACAAGATGGTATCTCGCCATGCAGCCCTTCAGATTCAGGATACAACATGTGTCTGGTAAAGTCAACTGTACTGGTGACTATCTCTCCCGCTCTACTGGCGAGATTTCTGAAGGGGGGGGGGAAATGTGACGGCCCAAGTGGAGTCCGCACAAGAGTGGTAATGATGTATCACCACACACACACACATATTCACACACATATTTAGACAAAGGACATTGATTTCAGAATAATCTTTATTTAAACTTCTTTCTTTTGTCAGTCACATTTGTGTCAGTATAAACAATATTCATTCATTCTATATTGTTAGTTTTGCTTAGGTTTACATTACAATACATTTGTTATACATTGTTACTGATTTGAAGTGCACACAAATTAGTTACGTTGTATCTGCTATTTATATTTGTTATATATTTATTATATTTGTTTCTCTTTTGAGTTTAAGTTTACCGGTGATGAACTTCAGACATGGTCCACAGCAGGTCCACATGGTCTGCATCCTGGTGTGACGAAAATTAGAGTCCGGGCAGGAGCAGAGTATTTAGGGGTTATTGGTTCCGCCCAGACGTACCATTCACTGGGAGTTGCCCGGGGGAGGAAGAAACATTAATGTCTTTTATTAATTGATTACTTTAGTTGTACATTTATGGTATTGATTACATTTTGCTTTCCTTATCTTTATTTACTATATATCTTCATTTGACTTGATTTTGATTTACTTAAGGTTGTATGTTGAATGTGTAGTTAAATTGTTTCCCCTCTTAATTTGTAATGGGCCCATCCTTTCCTTTATAAGCTGTTGCTTTGTTCATTTGAGAGGTCAGTTTTTAGTTTGTTTGGTTGGTTTTTGTCTGACTGATTCTTTGTCTTATTTTCTGTTTGTTTATTTGTTTTGTTGTAAGAAGTTGATGAAGTTGTTTTTTTTGGGTTCAAATAAAGACCCATTTTCTGTCCAAAGCTTGTGTTCCTTGTTCCTGACCACTCGGTCCCTCACAGTGGCAAGTGAATACATATGAAGTAACATTTATCCACAAACTTTAAATTATTTATCTACTACTACACCTACGGGGGATGGGGAAATATCAGGAAATTATACAGGCAATGGAAGAAGAAAAAAAAACATCTCAATGTCTATCGCGGTTAACGTTGTTCCTTTATTTATTTACAGATCTACGCTTGAAGATGAGTGTGATCCCGTTCGGAAGCCATTATGTACAAAATGCCTACATAACGTGAAATAAAGAAAAACGGTTTTGTTCAAGTGTTTGTGACCATGATTTATTAGCCAAAACTACATGATTTAACACCTAGCTCACAATTCTTTATATATTGGAATATTATATGGTCATGTAATATTGAATGGATACGAAAATGACTCGAGGGGACAGTATTTTATAGTATGGTTCCTGGGCTCATACTAAGAAGTATTTTTTGGATGGGTTATTATTCTGTTTGATGTAGAAGGAAACGAAAAAGAAGGGACAAAATTATTTGCATATGTGCCTATATTTGAATCATTTTTAATAATTTTGGAAGATTGTGCTGTAGCCTACATGCATTTATTTATCTGTTATTTTTGATTGTAGTGTGTGTGTGTAGGCCTACTAGCCAAATATTTAAATCTAATGGATATATACATAAACATGTTCAAAATAAACTAACTAAAATTACTAGAACTGCAGATAGGCTACTCAAACGATTACAATCCTAAAGTAGGCTATTTTAAAGTCGATTTTAGCCACTTCTTTTATCATGTCATATTGCAATTATATAGCGTAATATGTTATATTAAATTATCATCATTATTAATAGTATTGTAATATATTAATAAACATTATATTATGTTTTTACAATACTAAATGATTTGATTTCCAAAACACACACACCCACATCAATGTGAGTTTACTCTTGATGCGTCATTGACCGTTCGAGATTAGCTCGCTTGCGCCTGCTAGTCAAAGCCCTTATTTCTGGAGAGCCGTGATACTTCGACCTTGGAAACTTCTGATCACCATTCAAGACAAGTATTGTGTTATAGGTGGTATTTTGTTAATTCAGAGTGATAACTTTTTGTTGGCTTTTTTCTTTTCTTTTTCTCCCCCGGTGATTTCATCTTCCTTTTTACTTCAATTTACTTGTTGCTAGCATATTGTCCCTCGCGCGAAAATGTCTTGTTGTGTTGCATACATGTGTTCTAAGAGACAAGTCTCTTCCAAGTTAAGCTTTTTCAGGTAAGTTAAGTCCACAGTCTCCATCAGTATAATGCATTATTTTAGTATTTTACTCATACTAAATGTGGCTAAAAAAAAGATGCACGTAGTCCTCGACAGCTGACAGACATCTAGGTGACTTAAGACATGCAGGTGAAAGAAAAAATTATTTGTAAGATGAAATAATCATGTTTATTTTCTAAAATCAAAATAAAGCTGAACACCTCAATATTGCAATAAATCAAATTCGACACAACAGCCTTTAACGTCTACAAACTCTCAGTTAAGCTCAAGTGCACAAAAAGACTATTAGTAAACCAACATCCTTCAAAAAGGCCATGTCAATATAGAGGACATATAAAATAGTGTTAATTAAAATTAACTAGTCAAAGTCTACTTGCACTGGATGTGCTGGTTTCGGCCTCATCAGCAGCTGCAGTCTTGGCACAGCTACTTTACAACTGTCAGTCAGGTTGCTCACGTGACATCTACGTCATCAAGCTCAGTTTGAGCCTGCGCAGAACGCTTGGCTATCAGGAAGTGAGTGCCCATGTTTGGCTTCAACTCTCTCCGTTGAAATCAACGGGGTCGCTGTGTCCATTTCTTTTACTGTCTATGTTTTAGCCAGGCAAATAAATTATATCATTATAATTATATATTATTTTATTATTATTATTAATATAAATTTATTATATATAACATTATATATAATTGTAGTACTCATTTACATAAAATACTTCTATTAGTAATTATTTTATTATTTGATTAAAATCAAGTTACAAAGATCATAGACATAATAAAACAACAAACAAAAAGCTACACTTGAAATTATGATTTTTACATGTATAAATGTAACTTATGAATGAGTATACATGTTTGTTAAATAATGAAATATATCCACCTTTTTCCTGCTTAGCGAATTTACCCATGATTCATTAACAAGAATGGGCTACCAATGGTTTAACAAGATTTACCATGTTTCTTGTGTTAGGGGATAACAGCTTAAAGACCCAGGACCAGATATGATGAAAGAAGACCAAGAGTCGTGAGGTTTAATCAAATAAGTAAAAATTTACTGAAGAATAGTTTGCAGTTTCATCGAGGAGGTTGCAGGCCAGAGACTCTACCGTACACAAAATCTCACACCAGTTATACCATTTCTAAGGGCATGAATGACATCAGTACATACATGTTGGCTACTTTTGATTGGCTAAGAAAACAAAGTCTAAACAATTCTACACTTATGGATAGATAGGAGGGTAAGTCGACATTAATCAAGATAATTGTCATCCGAGTCCAAGACTTGGTCCGGTGATGACCTCGGAGGTCGTAGAAATGCGTCTTGAGGTCTGTTGTTGCATATCACAAGACCTGCACAGAGTATTCAACACACACACAAAAGCGCAAGGGAATCACAGTTCCTCCAAAGTAGTAGAGGGCCTGAGCACAGACTACCAAAACATACTGAAATATTCCCTTCTCAGAAAGTAGTACAGATAATGTTCACTTTATTCATTAAAGAAATACACATAAAAGTACAGTTCTGTGAATCCAATCACGCAAGTCACGTAGTGTAGTATTACCCCCACATACTTCATTTAGAAGCAATTAAAATGCCTCGTTAATTTTAAAGACATAGCCTTATTATTAGCCTGTTTTTGCGGTGAGATTTATGCATATTCCTCCATGCACCCAGTATTTAAGCAGAAATTAATGTGCAATTTAGTCAACCAGAAAAATGTTTTGTCTATGGTAACTCTAATCAATACATTTACTATTTAATTAGTTATAAGTATCCAGTTATTTATATTTAATTTGTTGAGTTAACAATTAGTTCTGATTTAAAGTAACACTATGTAGTTTTTCAACCTTCATTATATATTTCCAAGACCCTTGTGATAGTACATCGACTTACAATAGGTTAAATGACACGTCTGCCATAGCCTGACAGTGTCTGTATCGCTTTTACTGGCACTATGTAACTTCGGGTTTCGGGTAGGAACCCGAGCACAAAAAAAACTACAAAATTCGACTGCTTTACGGCATACGTCACTTCCCCCACTTCCTCAGATTCTGACGTGAGAGCCCAACTAGCGTTTGATACGTCTGTATGTTGTTGTCATGACCGAAGCAACAACTAAAAGGAAGAAGGCAAAGATTTTGTCAGAGGAGACTAAAAGAAGAAAAAGGGAGAGTGACAAATTAAAAGACCGGACGAGGATCACTATTGGAGGGAGAGCAAGACAGTTTGAAGACGGTGAGAGTGTGCGCGCGCGACCGTCTCTTTCTGCTCGTTCTTTCAGTAACATGCACCCTGTCACAAGCGCAGCAGTCAGTCATCTTTAAAGTGTTTATACATTTATATATAAATCAGGGAGTCAGGGAGCTGACTACCGCGCAAAATGTAAAAGGATGTAAAATGTAAAAAGCATGGCCTGGCCATGTTACGGAATCTATCTGGTCCTCCATTTATCTTCATGAATCAAGTAATGCTAGTAGAGTAGCGAATTATCAATCTGGCAGCTACACTAACATGCTAGTTTACGATGGTTATAATAAATAATCTTTCAGGATAACTATCCTAATGTCTGCAGGCTGATATGTTTGTGTATTTATTTTTCTGGTGAAAGTGTCTTGCCTCTGGCTATAATGCAAATCGATTTTCAAATTTGCAGATTCATCTATGGTACCTTGATATTATAATATTGACGATATATGGCTATTACCTACCACACAAACATTGAATTGAATTAGCATATCCGTTATGTAAAACAGTAGACAATAGGCTACTATAATGACGCTGTCTTGTAAACGTGAGCTACGCGATCTTTTGACGTTTGAAAAAAATAAAACCCATGAAATTATATTCATATGACATGCTGAAATATATACTAATGTACCTGGGATGAAGACATTTCACACGCAACGCTTTCCCTTATCTTTATTTACTATATATCTTCATTTGACTTGATTTTGATTTACTTAAGGTTGTATGTTGAATGTGTAGTTAAATTGTTTCCCCTCTTAATTTGTAATGGGCCCATCCTTTCCTTTATAAGCTGTTGCTTTGTTCATTTGAGAGGTCAGTTTTTAGTTTGTTTGGTTGGTTTTTGTCTGACTGATTCTTTGTCTTATTTTCTGTTTGTTTATTTGTTTTGTTGTAAGAAGTTGATGAAGTTGTTTTTTTTGGGTTCAAATAAAGACCCATTTTCTGTCCAAAGCTTGTGTTCCTTGTTCCTGACCACTCGGTCCCTCACAGTGGCAAGTGAATACATATGAAGTAACATTTATCCACAAACTTTAAATTATTTATCTACTACTACACCTACGGGGGATGGGGAAATATCAGGAAATTATACAGGCAATGGAAGAAGAAAAAAAACATCTCAATGTCTATCGCGGTTAACGTTGTTCCTTTATTTATTTACAGATCTACGCTTGAAGATGAGTGTGATCCTGTTCGGAAGCCATTATGTACAAAATGCCTACATAACGTGAAATAAAGAAAAACGGTTTTGTTCAAGTGTTTGTGACCATGATTTATTAGCCAAAACTACATGATTTAACACCTAGCTCACAATTCTTTATATATTGGAATATTATATGGTCATGTAATATTGAATGGATACGAAAATGACTCGAGGGGACAGTATTTTATAGTATGGTTCCTGCGCTCATACTAAGAAGTATTTTTTGGATGGGTTATTATTCTGTTTGATGTAGAAGGAAACGAAAAAGAAGGGACAAAATTATTTGCATATGTGCCTATATTTGAATCATTTTTAATAATTTTGGAAGATTGTGCTGTAGCCTACATGCATTTATTTATCTGTTATTTTTGATTGTAGTGTGTGTGTGTAGGCCTACTAGCCAAATATTTAAATCTAATGGATATATACATAAACATGTTCAAAATAAACTAACTAAAATTACTAGAACTGCAGATAGGCTACTCAAACGATTACAATCCTAAAGTAGGCTATTTTAAAGTCGATTTTAGCCACTTCTTTTATCATGTCATATTGCAATTATATAGCGTAATATGTTATATTAAATTATCATCATTATTAATAGTATTGTAATATATTAATAAACATTATATTATGTTTTTACAATACTAAATGATTTGATTTCCAAAACACACACACCCACATCAATGTGAGTTTACTCTTGATGCGTCATTGACCGTTCGAGATTAGCTCGCTTGCGCCTGCTAGTCAAAGCCCTTATTTCTGGAGAGCCGTGATACTTCGACCTTGGAAACTTCTGATCACCATTCAAGACAAGTATTGTGTTATAGGTGGTATTTTGTTACTTCAGAGTGATAACTTTTTGTTGGCTTTTTTCTTTTCTTTTTCTCCCCCGGTGATTTCATCTTCCTTTTTACTTCAATTTACTTGTTGCTAGCATATTGTCCCTCGCGCGAAAATGTCTTGTTGTGTTGCATACATGTGTTCTAAGAGACAAGTCTCTTCCAAGTTAAGCTTTTTCAGGTAAGTTAAGTCCACAGTCTCCATCAGTATAATGCATTATTTTAGTATTTTACTCATACTAAATGTGGCTAAAAAAAAGATGCACGTAGTCCTCGACAGCTGACAGACATCTAGGTGACTTAAGACATGCAGGTGAAAGAAAAAATTATTTGTAAGATGAAATAATCATGTTTATTTTCTAAAATCAAAATAAAGCTGAACACCTCAACATTGCAATAAATCAAATTCGACACAACAGCCTTTAACGTCTACAAACTCTCAGTTAAGCTCAAGTGCACAAAAAGACTATTAGTAAACCAACATCCTTCAAAAAGGCCATGTCAATATAGAGGACATATAAAATAGTGTTAATTAAAATTAACTAGTCAAAGTCTACTTGCACTGGATGTGCTGGTTTCGGCCTCATCAGCAGCTGCAGTCTTGGCACAGCTACTTTACAACTGTCAGTCAGGTTGCTCACGTGACATCTACGTCATCAAGCTCAGTTTGAGCCTGCGCAGAACGCTTGGCTATCAGGAAGTGAGTGCCCATGTTTGGCTTCAACTCTCTCCGTTGAAATCAACGGGGTCGCTGTGTCCATTTCTTTTACTGTCTATGTTTTAGCCAGGCAAATAAATTATATCATTATAATTATATATTATTTTATTATTATTATTAATATAAATTTATTATATATAACATTATATATAATTGTAGTACTCATTTACATAAAATACTTCTATTAGTAATTATTTTATTATTTGATTAAAATCAAGTTACAAAGATCATAGACATAATAAAACAACAAACAAAAAGCTACACTTGAAATTATGATTTTTACATGTATAAATGTAACTTATGAATGAGTATACATGTTTGTTAAATAATGAAATATATCCACCTTTTTCCTGCTTAGCGAATTTACCCATGATTCATTAACAAGAATGGGCTACCAATGGTTTAACAAGATTTACCATGTTTCTTGTGTTAGGGGATAACAGCTTAAAGACCCAGGACCAGATATGATGAAAGAAGACCAAGAGTCGTGAGGTTTAATCAAATAAGTAAAAATTTACTGAAGAATAGTTTGCAGTTTCATCGAGGAGGTTGCAGGCCAGAGACTCTACCGTACACAAAATCTCACACCAGTTATACCATTTCTAAGGGCATGAATGACATCAGTACATACATGTTGGCTACTTTTGATTGGCTAAGAAAACAAAGTCTAAACAATTCTACACTTATGGATAGATAGGAGGGTAAGTCGACATTAATCAAGATAATTGTCATCCGAGTCCAAGACTTGGTCCGGTGATGACCTCGGAGGTCGTAGAAATGCGTCTTGAGGTCTGTTGTTGCATATCACAAGACCTGCACAGAGTATTCAACACACACACAAAAGCGCAAGGGAATCACAGTTCCTCCAAAGTAGTAGAGGGCCTGAGCACAGACTACCAAAACATACTGAAATATTCCCTTCTCAGAAAGTAGTACAGATAATGTTCACTTTATTCATTAAAGAAATACACATAAAAGTACAGTTCTGTGAATCCAATCACGCAAGTCACGTAGTGTAGTATTACCCCCACATACTTCATTTAGAAGCAATTAAAATGCCTCGTTAATTTTAAAGACATAGCCTTATTATTAGCCTGTTTTTGCGGTGAGATTTATGCATATTCCTCCATGCACCCAGTATTTAAGCAGAAATTAATGTGCAATTTAGTCAACCAGAAAAATGTTTTGTCTATGGTAACTCTAATCAATACATTTACTATTTAATTAGTTATAAGTATCCAGTTATTTATATTTAATTTGTTGAGTTAACAATTAGTTCTGATTTAAAGTAACACTATGTAGTTTTTCAACCTTCATTATATATTTCCAAGACCCTTGTGATAGTACATCGACTTACAATAGGTTAAATGACACGTCTGCCATAGCCTGACAGTGTCTGTATCGCTTTTACTGGCACTATGTAACTTCGGGTTTCGGGTAGGAACCCGAGCACAAAAAAAACTACAAAATTTGACTGCTTTACGGCATACGTCACTTCCCCCACTTCCTCAGATTCTGACGTGAGAGACCAACTAGCGTTTGATACGTCTGTATGTTGTTGTCATGACCGAAGCAACAACTAAAAGGAAGAAGGCAAAGGTTTTGTCAGAGGAGACTAAAAGAAGAAAAAGGGAGAGTGACAAATTAAAAGACCGGACGAGGATCACTATTGGAGGGAGAGCAAGACAGTTTGAAGACGGTGAGAGTGTGCGCGCGCGACCGTCTCTTTCTGCTCGTTCTTTCAGTAACATGCACCCTGTCACAAGCGCAGCAGTCAGTCATCTTTAAAGTGTTTATACATTTATATATAAATCAGGGAGTCAGGGAGCTGACTACCGCGCAAAATGTAAAAGGATGTAAAATGTAAAAAGCATGGCCTGGCCATGTTACGGAATCTATCTGGTCCTCCATTTATCTTCATGAATCAAGTAATGCTAGTAGAGTAGCGAATTATCAATCTGGCAGCTACACTAACATGCTAGTTTACGATGGTTATAATAAATAATCTTTCAGGATAACTATCCTAATGTCTGCAGGCTGATATGTTTGTGTATTTATTTTTCTGGTGAAAGTGTCTTGCCTCTGGCTATAATGCAAATCGATTTTCAAATTTGCAGATTCATCTATGGTACCTTGATATTATAATATTGACGATATATGGCTATTACCTACCACACAAACATTGAATTGAATTAGCATATCCGTTATGTAAAACAGTAGACAATAGGCTACTATAATGACGCTGTCTTGTAAACGTGAGCTACGCGATCTTTTGACATTTGAAAAAAATAAAACCCATGAAATTATATTCATATGACATGCTGAAATATATACTAATGTACCTGGGATGAAGACATTTCACACGCAACGCTGGCAGTCTGCCCGCGAGAACTCAAGACAGTATCGGCTTGTCAACAAATGCACACGTGTATCCCCTGGTGTAACCATGACAGATTTTACGACAGTAGTAGAAGACAATACTGTTTCCCAACTGTAGGGGGACCCCGAGAGCAAAAACCGCAAAAACGACATAGTGTTGCTTTAATAAAATAATAAACATGATTTTTTTTAGAGTCACTTGGCCTCATAAATTGTCCTTATGAAAGATGTCACTGCATCTTTCTGGGGGCAGTCATGGCCTAATGGTAACAGAGTTGGACTGGTGACCAAAAGGTTGCTGATTCGATTCCAGTACCGGCAGGAATATGACTGAGGTGTCCTTGAGCAAGGCACCTAACCCCCAATTGCTCCCCGGGCGCCACTCAAGGCTGCCCGCTGCTCCGGGTGTGTGTATCCACGTTTGCAGTGTGTGTGTGTGTGTGTTCACTACTCACTACTCTGCTCCTAATGTGTGTGCACTTACTTGGATGGGTTAAATGCAGAGGTCAAATTCCAAGTATGGGTTACCATACTTGGCCATCACGTGTCACTTTCAAGCTAATCCTTTTTGCCTCCCTTTAATTCGAATACATCCATGAACATATTGGGCAGTTTTGAAAAGTGCTTTGAATGTAGTCCGTCTTATACAGCCTCAACAAAGAAATATAAAATGATTTACCTAACTATGAGATGGCAAGATGAGAGAGGGGGTAAAATCTTTGCGTGGCAGGTGGAGCTGCCACTCGACCAGTCACGGATATATGTTCCATTCAGACATTATAGCACATGTGACAGAAAATTACGTGATGTGACGTGATATAGGTATCTTGTACTTAAATATAGTGAACAGAGTCCATTATTCATGAATAAAAATTGTTCAGTCTTTAGAAAAACCTTTGCAAGCCCAGTTTAAAAGAAATTTTTGTTATCATCTGCTTTGTGGGGAAATAATCAGGGCAGTGGATGATTCTGAATTAAATTGCTGTTTACTGACACTGTGATTTACTTTTTGTCCTTTTTTTCAGATCATTAATCCACATCGTTTTTCAAGTAAGCAAGTCTTTAGTATAATAAGCCTCATCTGAGAATCTTAAAATATCTGTTTCTGATTCTGCACACCACATGCACTCACAATGGCATCACGCTGGTCAAAGAGGCGCAAATGTAGGTCAATGCTTAAGGTCACAGAGTCAGAGATACTACAGCAATTTGAGGAGACCTTTAATAATACAAATATGCAAGGCAAGACTGACACAGCATCGGAACATGTAGAGTGCCCAAGGGAAGTAGTGGATCCAATTGATTCAACCTCTAGTCACTCAGTTGTAGAGGAGCTACCAGTTATAGAGGAGCTTCCAGTTATAGGGAACTATGAGCCAAGTTCAGAATTCAGTGAGACCCATGAGTCAATAGACAACTCATATTGATTCAGATGATACTGAAACTCCAACTACAGAGTTTTTGACGACTGGTCTGAGATTTTGGGCCTCTACATTTTCAGTCTCTCTGGTGGCAGTAACTGCACTTTTGAGCATTTTGCGCGTTTCATCCAGAATTGCCTAAAGATGCTCGGACAGTTCTGAGGACGCAAGGTCAAATAATAACTAAGAAGATGGAGGGTGGGGAATACTATCACTTTGGCCTAACCAATGGGTTAATGTCGAGGCTTAAATCTTTGACTCTCCCTGCCAACTTGAACACACTTAAGTTTCAGTTCAATATAGATGGGTTACCACTATTCAGAAGCAGTAGACTTCAGTTCCGGCCAATTCTTGCAATGGTAGATGTTGATTACACCAGATCTCCCTTCCTTGTTGGCCTGTTTTGTGGCCTTAGCAAGCCTAAAAGTGCTTTGGAATTCTTGGGCCCATTTATTGAGGACCTTAAGGCCATTCTGGAGAGGGGTTTAATTTATAATGGGCAGCAGCTAATGGCAAAAGTGTGGTCGTTCATTTGCGATGCCCCTGCACGAGCCTTTATTAAAAACACCAAGGGTCACAATGGTTACTCAGGTTGCGATAAATGCATTCAAGTGGGTGAATGGCAGGGCAAAATGACATTTCCTGATGTCAATGCTGAATTAAGAGCCGACGCAGACTTCGCCTCCATGATCGATGAGGACCACCACTTGAGTCGAACGCCATCTCCCCTAGTTAGTGTAGTGAAAATGGTGACAATGTTCCCATTGGACTACATGCATTCATGTTGTCTTGGGGTAACCAGAAAAATGCTGTATATATGGATGCGGGGCAAATGTCTTGCAACTAGGTTGGGCAGTAAAACAATTGGGGAGATTTCTGTGAAGTTGAAGGCATTGACACCTTACACTCCAACTGAGTTCAGTCGCGAACCCAGGGAACTCGCAGAAATTGATAGGTGGAAAGCAACAGAGCTCCGGTATTTTATGCTATATGCTGGCCCTGTAGTGCTGAGAGATACGATTCCTTTGGAGATGTTTAACAACTTTATGTTGTTTTCTGTTGCTATGCATCTCCTTTTGTCTCCTGGGACATCAGAGAAAATGGTGGACTGTGCTCACGAATTGCTAATTTCATTTGTGAGTCACTTTGGGCAGCTATATGGCAGAAGTGAAATAACTTACAATGTCCACCAGCTGACACACCTGGCAGCAGAATATCATCTCTATGGTCCCTTAGATAACATTGCTGCCTTTCCTTATGAGAACTATTTGGCCCAACTGAAACATTTACTGCGCAAACCTCATTTGCCTTTACAGCAAATAGTTAAAAGGCTTTCTGAAAGAGACCCTCAGACACCCCAAATCAACAAAGGCCATAAATTCATGCACCTCCATCATGATGGTCCATTGGTGCCTCATTTGGGACATGGGGATCAGTATAGAAAGGTTGTAACTAAAGATTTCACCTTATCATGTAGGTTTGGGGATAATTGCATTCAGATAGTTGAGGACATCGCTCTTGTTGACAACATAATCAAAGTAGCTGAGGAAACATATGTGATCTTCCGGAAATTTACAAAGAAGGAATCATATGTCCAATACCCCTTCGAATCAGCCATCATTGGCTGTTACAAAGTGTGGGACTTAAGCAGCGGTTTTGGTGTTGTAGAGCTCCAAATAATAAAAAAAACAAATATATACTTTTCCCCGATAAAAAAAAGAGTTCATAGCCATTCCCCTCATACATACAAAGTAAATCATTTTTGTTCAAATCAGTTCATAAAAATCAGTTCAGTTCATAAAAATCAGTTCATGTGTTAATAACCAACCATTATCTTTACCATAAAAATAGTATGAAGCAGTGGTGCCTTGTAAAGTTCCACAGTGGTGGAACAGAAGTTGTGCCACACATATGGCTTCAGGGGGAGAAAGTTTTCCGGCCTCCATACCCTCTAAAAGAGTCTGGCAAGGTTCGTGTTGCCATCAGGAGGAGGGAGGAACCAAAAGAAAATTGGCAGACTTATGAGCCTGTCAGGGTCCTGACAGGCCGAGGTGGGTATTGTTAAATCGGGTTGAGATTTTATCATAGCCCTTTGTATCAGTATTTCATAACAACTCTGTGTCTGCAGATACCTTTGAGGAAGCAGAGAGGTGCCTGGAGAGGTATTTGAAGCAGCAATGCGACACCACTGATATCCAGTCAGAGGAGGAGAGCCAACAGAGCCAATTCAGAGGAGGAGAGCCAATTCACAGTGCGAAGTTGCTGAATTGTATGTGCACATGGCCATCCTCAGAAATACTGTATATGTTTACTGTAACATCGGAATAGTTGACATTTTGAATATTTCAGTAACTACCGATGAACAAATGTAAATAATGCAGTGTATTTATAGTTTGTCCATGTTCACTTCTAGACCAAACCTAATCTACAAGAATTCGGATGACTCTGATGAAGATCAACCTCGGAGTAAATATCCCCAAGCTCCCAAAATTTTGTTCCCAGGTACAGTATAGTAGGTGTTACGGTAGTGTTCCCTGTGTTTGTTCGTTCTCCTCCCATTCTCTACCTCTGCTCAGGTGCACTGCATCTGAGGACCTTGATTAGCAGCACATGACCAGCTGATTGATTGGGAGTCAAAGGGAGCAGTATCCTGTTCCTGACGAGAGGCCTTTGGTGTGGAGACTGCTGGCCGTCTTGCTGCTTCTCAGCCTGTGATTTTGTCTGATCTTGATTTGGACTTTGTGTCACGTATTAGTTTAGTGTCTTGATCTTAATAAATGAAAAAGTTATAGTGTGCACATCCCACCTTCTGGCAGGTGCAGGACAAACTAACTCCAGTGAAGAAAAATATAATGAAGATTTTGCCTGAAGACCCAGCAGGGTCAAAACGTTGCATTCATTAAACATGGGAGTCTAAATCAGTGTTGCAGACATTATACTTTTCTTCACTGGAGTTAGTTTGTCCTGCACCTGCCAGAAGGTGGGATGTGCACACTATAACCTTTTCATTTATTAAGATCAAGACACTAAACTAATACATGACACAAAGTCCAACATGGGAGTCTAAATCAGTGTTGCGGACATTATATTTTTCTTCATTGATCTTAATAAATCCCACTGGTTGGGTGATTTTTAAAGGTGTTATTTATTAGGGGTTTGGGTCAATGGTGGGTTTTTGTTTGCCCCTAAAGGGCTGTCTAAGGGTGGGGTGTAACATAGACCACAGTGTGGTTTGTGTAACAAAGTAAGCAGAGAAGCCAATTCAGCATAATAACCTGTAACATCTTTTATACCCCCCCCCCTTGTCATACACACCAACAGCCTCCAGCCCTCTGCATTCTCCCTCTCCATCCTCCCAACTCCAACCTCTAGTCCCAGTGAATTACCAGACGCTTTCCACTCTGCAGTCTCCCTCTCCATCCTCCCAACTCCAACCTCTAGCCCCAGTAAATTTCCAGACCACTTTTAACAACCCAACCAGCTACCAAACCCTGCCCGCCCCAGCCAGCTGCCAGTCTTCGCTGCCCTACCCCAACAGCCAACCCATTACCTTCTCTGCTGAAGATTTTCAGTTGCCAGTGGCTTCTGCCGGTACTCCCCGGTGTGCACCCAATTTCTCTCCAGAAGGTATGTTTTAGAAGAGAGAGTTTCAGGCAAGAAGAATAAGGATGTGGGCAAACAGAAGCGGCCCTTTAAAGAAATGGCTCTCTGCAAATGCATGTTTGGTAAGTCATTCTGCTTAAGTTTGAATGCAGTATGAATGCAGTGCTTTCAGTAAAACAGTATGCCCTCAATTGAGTAAATAAACTAAAGCTTCACGCTTCTGTCCCATCCTATTCAATTTATTGGACTATGTAACATGAAATTTATTATTAATTTAGCTTATTATTTTTTCCATTTTGTCTATATTTGACAAGTAGCCTAGTTTGACTCAGATAGCAAATAGTAATTGAAACGATGTTAAATCAACATCCCGCTGTCAACGATAAAGTCAATTTTTTTCACTAGAAAGGCC
This sequence comes from Gila robusta, assembly GCA_030770095.1. NCBI lineage: Eukaryota > Metazoa > Chordata > Actinopteri > Cypriniformes > Leuciscidae > Gila > Gila robusta. The sequence goes on from JAVALU010002406.1 coordinate 236,236, forward strand.
TGGCTAGCTCGATACGGTCATGCTAATGCCTTGTTTTGGTGATTACTTTTTAAAACAACAGTGACAGATCCAACATGGACAGTTACTGGAGTGAGGGAAGCAGCACCTGTCTGAGAAAGTAAACAGTTTGAGTTAAATTTCAAATGCAAATGGAAAGTTTGTGCAATTTGTTTGTTTTTGTGTAAGAATGCCTCAGCCTTGTAATATGGAATTAAATAATTACTGACTTTATCACAAAGCACTGGTATCATGCAGTTTGTGTTAAAATGTGTTTGGGTGGGTGGTTATTAATAATAATAATAATTATTATTTGTATTTTTTTCCAACACCCAAGGTCGCTTTACAAAGATATGTAAAGGCAGTGGTTCTCAAACTGTTGTACGTAATGTTACGTACGTGAGGTGACAGAAGGCGGTACGGGAACAAAATGCTGAATTTTGCCGTTCATTTAAGTCGACCTCACCTTAAAATAAGATTTAAACTGAGCATGTTTTTCTATCCGGTAAAATTCTGTAAATACATGACATCCTCGTGCAGATTGCTGCCTTGGCAAATCGCACTATACTACCGTTCTAGACAATGTACCTTTGTAAAATAAGAGATTTAGCACTTACTAGCATGCAGAACAAATATAGACACAGGCTGTGCATGGAGATCGATATAAGATTCAAACTCTCTTCGATACAGACACATTCCCTATGTGAGTTTGTAGTACCCTCACCGCCTGATGAGGGGAGATATATGTATAAATTAATACAGGACACGGAGCTGCTGCTGCTTCACTTATCAGAGTCTGTATTGTTTTTTTTTATACAATGTAAAACAGTTCAATCACTCTTATGTCAATCAATGACAGTGCATCACTTCAAGAGTAGGCTAATCACAATATATAACAGAATTACATATACAGTACCGATATTTCTCTTTTACTACGGTGTCAACAGATTAAGCATAGGTACTATGAAATATTCACTGATAACAAATTTGCGCCTTCTCTCTAAGACCGCATGGTCTCCATCACTAGCATGAAATTTATAACTAGCACGCGTGACGCAGCACACAGACGTGACTTGCAGCGAACTTTTACATGTCCATAATAACAGTAAACTTAAACACTTTAAACAATGTAATTAACATTTCTTAAACTCTTACATGTCAAAAAAGCATACTCTCATTGCTTTTATGTAATTCATACCTGATGAGGGGAGATATATGTATAAATGAATACAGGACACGGAGCTGCTGCTGCTTCACTTATCAGAGTCTGTATTGTTTGAGCAGCGCGCGTGAGCCCCCTCCCTCAAGCAGGCGAACACTCCCAAAAGGTAAAAGCAATCAAATAATCGAACGATTGAGCAGGAAACATTAATCGTGAAAGAAATAATCACAAAAAAACATGTATTAGAAATACATTCTCTTGTCGTCACATCTTACATATCATATATTTATTTACTACTATTTATCTACTTATTTATTTACAATTACTTATCTACTTTTGTAACCACCACACTCTCCCCCTCGAAAATACGTGTCGTCCCGACATTACTTTGTTTTCACTTTCTTTCTTTAGGTGGTGCTGTTTTATATGCAAATGTTCTAATTTATGTATGCACTGCGAGTTAACTGTATGTTCAGTTCATCAATAAAGGTAAGTGTAGGGAACTGCATAGTCTCTTGTCCTCCTAATACTGCTTTTTTTTTTCTAATCCATTCTTTTCAGTGTGCATATAAGTCTTTGTAAGTGTAAAAGTATACTGGCTGGTACTGTGATGCTGGGTAAGTCCATGGAGTCATGCTGTGCATTTCATATGGCGTGGGTTGAAACGCTATTGTGTTCATCTGCTCTACATTATAGCATGCAGGGGTACCCAGGTAATCATAGGTGAATGTCTTTGGTGGTCTCCTCTCTCTCTTAGGCAATCTACACTCCTGTTCTTCTTCACTATTACTTTCCCACAGGGCTAGATGTCCATATGCTGTATCGTCAGATTTTCCTCCAGGTTGTTCCTCCTCCATCACATCAACTTTCTGTTGAGGTATCTCCTTATTTTCCATACGAACTTCTGTTTCATGATCCTTCGCTACCTCTTGACCAATTTCTTCCCTTTCCTTTTCAGGTTCACGGGGCCAGATAACTGGTAAGTTTCTGCTTTCTAACTCACTGTTTCCTTCCACAGGTTGCTGAGACTGGACCGCAGGTAAGTACCACTGACTACATCCTTCCTCGTCTTCCTCTGAGCTAGAATCATCCCTTTCTACAGAGGTAGGTTTATCCACTTTTTTCTTTGTTTTTGGCTGTGTTCTGAGCTCCATTTCCATTGGCAGGTAATCACACGGTAACAAGAGATTTCGATGTAGAACCCTCGATCTTCCCTTTCCCCGTTCCGGCTTGACTTCATAAACAGGGCTTTCTTCTCCCATTCGACGAATAACTGTGTGTATATCATCTTCCCAGTGATTGCGAAGCTTTCCTGTACCTCCTCTGGGTGTGAGATTTCGCACCAGAACACGATCTCCTGAGTGCAGCACTGAGCTCCTTACTTTACCCTCATGGTTCCTTCTGTTTCTTTCTGCTGTCTTCTTGCTGTTCTCTTTGGCAATCTCAAACGCTTCCTGCATTCCTTGCCTCCATCTCTTTACATATTCCTTATGGTTGTTAGTCCCTTCCGCTGCCGTTAATCCAAAGAGCAAGTCAACGGGTAGTCTCGGTGATCTCCCAAACAAGAGATAGAATGGTGAAAATCTAGTAACCTCACATCGCGTACTGTTGTAGGCAAAAGTAAGTTTGTTCAATGACTCCTTCCAGTTGGACTTCTGTGTTTCTGACAAAGTCTTTAACATCTGGAGCAACGTCCGGTTGAAACGTTCAACCTGTCCGTTCCCTTGCGGGTGGTATGGGGTTGTTCGCGATCCTGCAATTCCACAATTCTTTTTTAACTGATAAAGCAACTGATTCTCGAATTCTGCTCCCTGGTCATGGTGAATCCTTTGGGGAAATCCAAATTTCAGTGCATAGTCATTGAATATTCGATCCGCGACAGTTTTTGCAGATTTTGATGTTGTGGCGTAAACCTGTGCAAACCTTGTGAAGTGATCAACTATCACCAGGATATATTCATATCCTCCCTTACTCCTGTCCAGGTGCAGAAAGTCAATGGAGACGAGTTCAAATGGGTGAGTGGTGACAATATTCATTAGTGGTGCTCTGGTTTCTCTACTTGGTTTCTTTTGTTTCAGACAGTTACAACTCTTGGTCACGAAATGTTCAATTTCACCCTGCATTTTGGGCCAGAAGAATCTGTCTCCAATCAATGACGTCGTCCTCTCCACTCCTTGATGCCCCATTTTACTATGTAACTCCTGCAGAACACGTTGTTTATATATTTCAGGCAGCACAAGCTGAGATCGGGTAGCTGTCTTCCGGCGGAGTATTCCATCCTCTCCAATGCACAGTTTGTCCCATTGACGCAGCAAACTTCTACCCTGTGCACTGAATGTCCTTAATAAGTGTCTGGAGGGTTTTTCGCCAGCCCTCTTACATTGTACTACAGGTCCAATGTGGATATCACTTCTCTGCGCTTGTCGTACCTCATCGGTGGAAAAAGACTGGCCTGACTCCGCACACTCCGTCGGGTCATAAAGCGAACTCGTGGCTGTCCACGACATGGCAAGATCTTGAACTTCTACAGCCTTTATGGTTGCTTCGACGCAATCGGATGAGAGTTCCTCTGTACATTGCTCCATCATGGTTCCAACTTCCAGCGGCATCCTGGATAAGCTGTCTGCATCAATGTTTTCTTTGCCAGGGCGGTATTTTATGGTGAAATGGAAATCCGCGAGCTCCGCAACCCACCTGGATCCAGTCGCATTGAGCTTGGCACTGGTCAGTACACAAGTAAGCGGATTGTTGTCGCTGTATACTGTGAAGGTAGGTGCGTAGTACAGATAATCACGGAACTTCTCTGTGATGGACCACTTCAAGGCTAAAAACTCCAATTTCCCTGAGTGAAGATGATAATTTCTTTCAGAGGCTGTCAGTGTACGGGATCCATAAGCAATGACTCTAAGTTTCCCCTCTTGCCTTTGGTACAGAACAGCACCAAGTCCCTGGTTTGAGGCATCCGTATGGAGTATAAACGGCTGCGAGAAATCAGGAAATCCAAGGACCGGAGGTTCCGCCAAGCAGTCTATTAGTGTCTCCAATCTCTGCTGATGTTTTTCTGTCCATAAAATGGGCTTCTGGGAAGGCACTCCTTTCTTTTCGTTTTTTTGTACACTTGGTGGTGGTTCCATTGTATCCTTCGCCCTTTGTCTCCACTTCTCCTTTCAGCAAGTCATAGAGCGGCCCAGCGATCTTGGAGAAATCTTTGATGTACTGCCTATAGTAACTTAACAGGCCAAGTACGGCTCTAAACTGTCCCACCGTGCTGGGTCTTTTCTCTCTCAGGGCTCTCACAGCCTCGGTGTCAGCAGGGTCAATTTTACTTCCTTCCGCGGACACAATCCTCCCCAGGTAACGAACTTCCCGCTTGAACACCTCACATTTACTAGGCTTGAGTTTGATCCCATATCGCCTTAAATGCTGCAGGACTCTTTTTACATCATCGACATGGTCTTCAAAGGATTTGCTGAACACTAGCGTGTCATCAAGGTAGGGGACACAGCAATCGTCTCTGAGATCCTTCAGACACTCTTCCATGCAGCGTTGGAAAGCCGCGGGAGCGTTCATCAGACCAAAAGGGATACGAATCCATTCATACAACCCCCATGGCGTTACAAAAGCTGTCATGGGTCTACTCTCTTTGGCCATGAAACCCTGATGGTATGCTTTTCCTTGGTCAAGTAGTGAGAACCAGCTGTTTCCTCCAAGACTGTCCATGATATCCTGAACACGTGGAATGGGCTGTCGGTCGGGGTTTGTTTTCCGATTTAATTCTCTGTAGTCAATACACAACCGCAAACTACCATCCTTTTTCCAGACGCAGACCACTGGTGAGGAATACGGCGAGTTTGACTGTTTAACCCATCCTTGGGCAATGAGATCATGTAGGTAATCCTTCATCTCTTTGTACAGGGGACGAGGTACTGACTGGTAAGTGCGTGCGACTGGGATAGTGTCTGTTAGCGAGATAGTCAACTGCAGCCCATCTATGCAGCCAATGTCATCATCGGATTTCGAAAAGGAAGCTGCTTCCTCTCTCAGGATCTGTCTTACAATGTGTCTTCTAGACTCACTGAGATGGCTTAAGTCCAGCGGTGGTTCCCATGCGATGTCAGAGGTATGGCCGGTTTCATCTGTTATTTGATTGACCCTCACAGAAGTTAAGTCAGGTCCCTCACAAGTAGCAGTTGGATACACTGCTTGTACAGGTTGCACTGTGCCTATGACCATTTTGCCTGCTAACAGTAGGTCATGATCCGTAGGGTTCTGTACACTGACAATTATGTGGGGAGATGTATGTTGTCGCAGGGTTACAATCGTCTCACAGAACTCCAACCCCTCCGCCCACTGTGGGTTAACGTCAGGCTCAAAAATTAGCAATGTATTTACTTTTGGTTGGTGTGACTGCACTCTGCATTCAATTTGTACTGATGTGTGTTTGGGCACATGAACATTTTCTTTTTTTGTTTTGACTAAATATTCACATGACGTTTCTGCATGAACTTGCTCAATGAAAGCTTGAACTTTTTCTCTCTCCACCGATTCATTGGTGATTGGCTGAGTTAATTCCTTGTTATTCACTATTTGCTCAATCACGTTGTATCCAATGATAGGATGACGAAGCTCTCTGCCCTTCATTACCAACACAGGTATGACCAGTTCTTTTGTTTTCACTTCATGTGATGCCAACCCAAAAGTCACTTCCATCCACCCTGCATAAGGTATGTCCTGCCCGTTTGCCGCCACAAGGCAGAGTCCTTCAGGCGCATCAATTGCCTCTGCAACATTTCTCAGTCTGATATTTGGCAAGTGTTTGTTTTTCCACAGTTCATCCACTATACACACTTGAGATCCTGTATCCCATAATACATCAACAAGCTGGCCTTGGATGTAACACTGTACAAGACATTGCTTCCCTACAAAAGCAGTACCCATAGACATTTTCTCTTTCGATTTCCTTTTTGGCAAAGCAGAATTTATAATGACATTGGAGGACTGATTGCGTCGTTTCTTATTTTCTGTCCCGTGATTAGATTGACATGCTTTAGAGCGGTACAATGTTTGTTTACCAGTCTCACAGTGTCTCAGTATGAGGTCAGGGTGGATGGTACCACCAAATGAACAGCTTTGACGGGACTCTTCCATCGCACTGGTCACTGCCTGTCCCGCGGTCGTGACCTGTCCTCGTTTAAAGAACCATCTCTGTGTGTCATGGGCATCCGTGCTCGACAGCCAGCTGAGAAATGGTCGCTACCACCACACTTGTAACAGTGACTACAGTAGACATCCAATCCACTTTGTTGACATGCAAAGCATTTCCTTACTCGAGTCGCAGGAGGGTGATAGCGTTGTGCTGGGAGCCACTGTGGTCGTGGAACTGTCTCTCTCCTCTGGTCGTAAGGCTGCCAGTAATATTGAGGTGGGTATTGAGTCTGTGGTGGGGACGGACTAGTTAAAGGAGGGCACTGAGTAGACATGACTTGAGGTTGCTTGATTGACTGTTTAATTTGAGACACCTCTGCACTGAGGTCTTTCTACAGGGCCATACCTGAACGCATTTCCCTCAGCTCACTTAAGATCTGAAGTTCGGTCTTCTCTGGATTGTGCTGAGATGGTGTTTTTCCCTTTTTCTCCATGGTGGTATCACTGGATTGAACTGTGTGTACTTTAGTGGCGCATGGCTGGATGAATTTCTTTTTACTTTGGCGCTCAGCTTCGTGGGCGCACGCCAGATTAACTTTATCAAAGAGTAGTTCGTCACTTACATCAGTTTGTGTCAAATAGGGTCGCAGATCACCTCTAATGCTGTCATTCTGTAGTCCCGTCAGGATAGTGTGGAGAAACATGCTTTGGACTAGCTTTGGGTCATACTTCAAACTTGATTCGGCCTCCTGTGATGCAAACAGAATCTTTTGTCTTAAATCCAGACAGCGGACAAGGAAGCTCTGCGGGGTCTCTCTGCTGCTCTGTACCTCTGAGGTAAGTTGTTTATACAGCTCAGTGGCACCCTTTTCTTGGAAATGAGCCCTGAGAATCCGTCTTAATGTGGGCAGTGTAAGGTTTGTCTTTCCCTCTAAGTAGCTACGAAGCTGCATGCCTGGTGCAATTGCTCGGATTACAGCATCAACAATTTCAAGCTCAGAGAAACCTCTGCTCCGTCCATGTTCAATTTGGTGAGCTAGACTTGAGAAGGAGAGTTTGTCTTTTTGCCCAGGTTCACCTATCTGGCCAGATATTTTGAACTCCCTGCTCCATGTTGACATAACTGGTCGTGTTGACGCTGAGTGACAATTTAGTTTGGTAGTTTGTGTGTCTAAGCTTTGCTGTGTGTTTGTGTGGTGTGGGGCACTAACATTCTGCTGTGTGCTTGTAACGTTGTTATGTTTTTGTTCAATTAGTTTTTGCAAAGCTAACTGCAACGTATCAATTTCTTTTTGTAGCTTTTCTTGCTCTGTGACCTGCACTACTGAGTCTACAGTCACTCTCTGAACCGCCTGTGCTGTCTGTTGCTCGGAGGTATTTTCACTCCCCTGTTGAAGTTCACAAATTTTGTCTCTTACACACAAAAGTTCTGACATGCCATTATCTTCCAGTTCATCTAACCCCTGCCTTTCAAGATGTCTCACTAGTGCAGAAATGACAAATGAGCGGCTTTTGTCGATAACATGTTCACTCCCTTCAATATTCAAGAAATCACACAATTTCACAAGGTTTTCTCTTGATAGTGAATACAATACTCCTATCACTTCAAGTCTTAAGTCCTCTAACTGATCCATGGTTCACTTGAGCTGTGGGTGTGTGCAGTGTGTGATGCAGAAAAGCAGTCTTAGCTGGTCGGAAAATGGCAATGTTCCGGGTATCGACGATCAACCTCAGATAGCACGCACTATTCTTCCGAACTCAACGTGGACGCCAGCCGTTCTCACTCTGTTCTCCTCAGCCGCAAGTCAGAATGAATGACACTGGAGGTAGACCATCATCTATGGACGCCGACCTTCACTGCATTTCATCCCAGCGGTGCCTCCAAAATGTAGTACCCTCACCGCCTGATGAGGGGAGATATATGTATAAATTAATACAGGACACGGAGCTGCTGCTGCTTCACTTATCAGAGTCTGTATTGTTTTTTTTTATACAATGTAAAACAGTTCAATCACTCTTATGTCAATCAATGACAGTGCATCACTTCAAGAGTAGGCTAATCACAATATATAACAGAATTACATATACAGTACCGATATTTCTCTTTTACTACGGTGTCCACAGATTAAGCATAGGTACTATGAAATATTCACTGATAACATATATAACATTTTACACGTGAATAAATCCTAAAAATGTGTTCATGTTTGCCAGAATTATTCTTCCTGATACATTTTTAGTACAGACACTCATTTCCAAAGTCATTTGGCTCTTACAACTTACTCATTGCATTATTTCACCAAGACACATCTTATTTGTGGACTTACTCTAAATTTGCGCCTTCTCTCTAAGACCGCATGGTCTCCATCACTAGCATGAAATTTATAACTAGCACGCGTGACGCAGCACACAGACGTGACTTGCAGCGAACTTTTACATGTCCATAATAACAGTAAACTTAAACACTTTAAACAATGTAATTAACATTTCTTAAACTCTTACATGTCAAAAAAGCATACTCTCATTGCTTTTATGTAATTCATACCTGATGAGGGGAGATATATGTATAAATTAATACAGGACACGGAGCTGCTGCTGCTTCACTTATCAGAGTCTGTATTGTTTGAGCAGCGCGCGTGAGCCCCCTCCCTCAAGCAGGCGAACACTCCCAAAAGGTAAAAGCAATCAAATAATCGAACGATTGAGCAGGGAACATTAATCGTGAAAGAAATAATCACAAAAAAACATGTATTAGAAATACATTCTCTTGTCGTCACATCTTACATATCATATATTTATTTACTACTATTTATCTACTTATTTATTTACAATTACTTATCTACTTTTGTAACCACCACAAGTTCCTATGTTTAATGTTGATCACATTATATGAAGGTCCACACGATTGCAAATGTGACATTGATTTTATACAACAGTTCAACAAACGAAATATTAATATTAAGTGATGTTCATTTAGGCTACAACACAGTTGTCAGTATTTTTTACTGCAAAATAATAGCTCCAACAAAAGCCACAGCAGAACTGCAGCACACAGCAGTGTTTGTGAACAAATCTGCGGCTTTGAACGAATCATTAGAGTCAATGATTCAATTATTATTTCATAAATACATCCACTTGCTTCGTTACTGAATGAATGACTCGATGACTCACCACCTATTGGCAGTTTTAATTTAACATTTAAAAGCATCACTTTGTTTTTACCATCATTGCACATTTCTCTATTGAATTTTTTTAAATTTTCGATTTAAGGGGGCAAGTATTGTCCCTTACTGAAAAAGGTGTGACTGAAGAGTGGGGGTACAAAGTAAGATGTTAAAAGCCTCATGAGGTACAACTCTAAAAAGATTGAGAACCATTGGGACTGGGTTAAGGAATAGAACAATCAACACCAAAGCACAATACACATACCAAGGGCAGAAAGTAGGCCTAATATACAGAGGTCACTTACAAAGTTAGGTTAAAGATACAAACAAAGAGAGATTCAAACAAATAGCATATCAATAACAATGTTTAATTTACATGGAAGAGGGGGTTTTGGGCTCAGTTTAGCTCCTCCTAAATGGCACAAGGCAGGCCCAGCTCAAAAGGAGGAAGCTGGTAGTCAACGAGGTGCGAAAGCAGGAGGAGAGGATGAGGTGTATAAAGGCCATTTCCCAGGCCAAGCAGGGAGAGTGGATGAGATGGGAGAGTGTGGAACAACGCAAGATGGGCTGGCAAGACCTTTGGTCAATGGAAGAGAGTAGGATCAGTTTCCTTATTAGGTCAACATATGATGTTCTCCCATCACCGCAGAACCTAAACCTCTGGGTAGGAGAGGATCCCTCTTGTCCTTCGTGTTCATCACCTGCCACATTAAGGCACATTTTGACAGGATGTAAGGTGGCTCTTAGCCAAGGTCGGTTTACTTGGCGCCATGACAAAGTACTGCGATGTTTGGCTTTAGCATTGGAAGGCAAGCATAGTATGACCAATAAGTTGCCGCCTGTTCTAGCAAAACATTACACGCAGAGGACAATATTCCTCCGCCCAGGCGAGCAACCACCAAGAAAAGGTGTTAACACCAATTCTCGCCCAGGACAACTGGAAGCTGCTAGGGACTGGAAGATGCTGGCTGATCTTGATCAACGGCTTATTTTTCCCCCTGAGATTGCCACCACTAACCTACGACCAGATATTGTTGTGTGGTCTGCATGACCAGCACGCATTGTTCAACTGATAGAGTTAACAGTGCCATGGGAGGATGCGGTAAATGAGGCATATGAGAGGAAGAAACTGCGGTATGCTCATCTGGCCACTGAAGCAGAACAGCGAGGATGGAGAGTCCAGGTTTATCCAGTGGAAGTGGGTTGTCGAGGTTTTGTGGCACACTCTACAACCCAGTTCCTCAGAGACGTCGGATTCAGTGGCCAAGAGTTGCGTCGCACATTAAAGAACTTATCTGAAGCAGCAGAAAGGAGCAGCAACTGGCTGTGGTTGAGACGGAAAGATTCTAGCTGGCTGTGTACAGGCCGCCACGCTACGGTTTCGTAGAATTCTTGAAAAACTTGAAGAGTCTGTTGGTTTATTTGTGTAGGTTGTATAGTATTTACAGTCATTACGTTCCTGTGTATGTTGCGTGAATGACGGGTGGTTGGGCAGATATTGTGTTTTTGCGGTAGGTGGTATGCCATACGGAACCATTGCCACTGAAACTGCATATTAACGCACCAGTGGAGCTCGACAGCCTTAGTCAAACGGGTTGGCGCGTATGGTTGGGTTGGGGAGAGATTGTGAGATTGTGGTTAGGTCTCAGCAGCAGGAGGGATGTAGAGGTCATTAAGCTGGGCTGAGTTGAGTGGGGGACGGAGGGGGGTGACTCTGGGACGCCAGAGTCACTGTCGAGCCCTCGAGGTGTCGTGGGCTAGTCGACGAAACACTGAGGACGGAAGGTGCCCACTTGAAGACCCTAGAGATGTCCCCTACTCTGCTCAATCCAGACGGTTGTCGTGCTGGTCCACTAGGGAGACCACACTGTAGTTGCAGCCGTCGTGTGTGCTGACGCGCCAAGTACACTGCAGCCGTTAACGCCGGACAGAAGGGGAGTCACACCACCATATGGAAAGAAGCGTAAATGGATGGAGAAGCAAAGTTTACTGTAAAGCTACGTCTTAGTGTTGCTTATCTTGGCGAAAGCCGAGCACAAATCAGCATGAAGTTTTAACATCTACTCTCGTGTAATGGAAATCAAAAAATTACAGACTGTGAGCTGAAGAGTAATATACAGAATCAGATCAAATACGTGTTTTTGAAGGAGAGAAGGGTGGATGTTGGACGGATGTCTTGAGGAAGAGCATTCCACAACCTCGAAGCCACTACACTAAAAGACTCCCATGTTACCACACTATTGAAACCGACAGAATATGACAGCCCCACCTCAGATATTTTTCACCAGCCGCCACTGTTAGAAATTAACCCACCACATCTGAATTTCGTGTGGCGCATTGGCACGGGATAAGCGAAGCCTGTGATTTTACTCAAATTTACTGACTTATCTCCCGGATATGATGTCAATAGGCTATTGCTTGGAAATGTCGTCTTGTTAGGTCTAGCCAAGGGTGTAATCCATCAGCCGGAAACTGAAGCCTCGCGGGAGCCGCCATAGTAGCAGAACTTCACCTGCTGTTAGCATTCCATTGACTCCCATTCATTTTGGCGTCACTTTGACAGCGAATAACTTTACATCTGAGGCGTCCAAAGACTTAATTTGTCCATTATTTATTTCTAAAGAAACACGACAATGTATAAAAGGCTCCATTACTTTGTATCTTACTACTTTGTATCTTACGTTATGGCCCAGTAGAAGCCGTTTTTGTAAAAATAGGCTAAAGATTGCGTCATAACCACACAACTTACTGGCGCACAATAGAGAAATTACCGTATAGACAGGAGGAGAAGCTCGCAGGTAAACTTATATGGTCTATGAGGCAATCGGAGGGACATAGAAGCATAAAGTCAAGGGAGAAGCCCAAAGATAGAGAGTCCATAAAAGCAACGGGACAAAATATTTCAACAACGTTTTTGAGGAATTAGGTGATTCAGATTTGACTTGGCACAGCTACTAGAAGATTTACAACTGTCAGACTGTCTTCAAGCTCAGTTTGAGCCTGCGCAGTCATTCAGCCATCAGGAAGGAAGTGCAATAATCGGGCTTCAGTCTTCTCCGTTGAAATCAATGGGGTCGCTGTGTCCATTTCTTTTACTGTCTACGGGTCTAGCTGTATGCTACATTATAAACAGAAGAATATTCCTTACCGCATGCTGCTATTCATAGATGCCACCTACGTCACTAGAAATAGAACGCCGCCATATTGACGACTGATCTCGCCCGGTATGGCCGCCTAAACTGCCCATTTGAATGAGAGAGAAAGACAGAGATACATGGATAACATTTAAATTTTAGGCTCCGATCCTTATTTGTTACCCCCAGTTTTCTTTTGTCCTTTATTATCTGCCTCAGACTTGCCCCAATTTGCCTTCCATGATATATATATATATATATATATATCTTGTGCATAACCCCTCCCCATACAGTGGGGATCGCTTGTTGAAGGCTTTTAAGACTACAGACGCGAATCAATATGCTGTTGTTGGATGGGTAACAAAAGTAAAAGTGCGGCACCTGGCCACCAAGGATTTATATTTAATCATGGGGAATGTATTATAAAAAAAATTCAAATGTATGATTTTGGTGGTAGTTTACTGTGACTAGGTATCGAGTTGTTATCTAGCTAAGTGGGTTAGCCACGGCTCACGGCTAGCTGTCATTAATCTGAATTAGGCATGTCGCGATAGTCAATAAATCAGTTAATCGCACAATAAAAAAAAAAATGAGCTCGATAATTTTTCCGGCTGCAATAATTTCCATTTGCATGCTTGTTTGTTTTCCTCGTCTCTCTCTCTCTCTCTCTACCAAAGAGACTGGAACTCTGTTTAAGACATAACCGACATATTTTAAGTGAATACTCTCCAAAACAGACATTTAAACATAATGTTGTGTGTATTTGTCCATTCAGACACGAAACAGAGCTCAAATTCATTACTCGCGCGCTGTACAGGGGTCTGGTGTGTGCGCACAGAAAGATGAGACATGATACAATATGAGACATTCATACAATGAGACATTTCTTCGATCCTTTTCTTTTGGTACAGAATAAAATACCAGTTCGGGGTTCCTCTTTCGGCTGTTGTTGCAGCCAACTGCACAATATATTGCAGGCATTACTGAGACAGTCGGTCGTCAAGATGGCGGCGCAAAGCTACAGTGACGTCATGTGACCCGAACGAATAGGCTACATGTCATCCATCTCCATCTAATCATTATTTTTGTTTTTGCTCTTCTGATGGCTTTCAGCTTTCTCTTTCTGCAAATTGTATAGTTGTATGGTGTATAGCGATATGACCCAGCACCCAAAATACTATCAAAACACTCGAGCCTCCATTCTTCGCGAAAGATGGATAAAAAAGCGCACAGGAAACAAAAACCTTGAAAATTATAAACGACCCCGCCAAATCACAGAGATGCCGATTTTCACGGGACTGATATTATCTCAAGGACCTCGGTGTTCGGCGAAATATGGTAGAACATTTGTGGGGGTATTTTTACTTTACAAACTAAAGAAATGGCCGATTCGGTGAGAATATACTTTAGGACAATATAACGTTGCAATCAAATTAATAATAATATAATAATAACAATGATAATAATACACACACGATTATGTATTACAATTTTATGTGTCTGAAACAATAAGTATGTATATGGCGCTCAGGTAGTTTGGCGTGACTGGCCTAGAACGCTACAAAGTCGTGAGTCGTGGTTTGAAGTCGTGATTTACGTGCTCAAAAACCTGCCTGGAACGCAGCATATCACAGACAATCTCCGCAATTATTACAAATGACTAGAGGTCACCAGGTAATAGGCCTACTTATCCCTATTCGCACGGGATAAGTAGGCCTATTACCTGGTGACCTCTAGTCATTTGTAATAATTCCGGAGATTGTCTGTGATTGTCGGTGTTTCAAATTTCTAAAACATTGTTAGAATAATGACAAATGTGATGAATGAATGATGTATTATCTTGTCCACCAGTTTCAAACAAAGACAGGTTTGACAGGTACTGTCAGTGTCAGAGCAGCTTATCAGGTCCATGCAGAAGAATGAAAAACCACAACACTTGAGAGTAGGCTAAAGTTAGGGATGGGTTTGGGTATTCAGTCTGTTCCTGTTCAATGACTGCATAGGATGCTTCATTAAGCCTCTCAGAACGAAAATATTTACACTACAACTGCTTTCATTGCCCATGAGCATGTTCTCGACCATGTAAACACCATGTTCACAAGACAAAGGTACACGCATTCTTCTGAGACACTTAATAAATGGCTATAGTCTACCTGTTATTCGCACGGGATTAGTATTATCTGGGAACCTCGTGTGAATTAGAAATTACCCCCCCACATCTGAATTTCGTGTGGCGCATTCGCACGGGATAAGCAAAGCCTGTGATTTTACTCGAATTACTGACTTATCTCCCTGATATGATGTCAATAGGCTATTGCTTGGAAATGTCTTGTCGTTATTATAGGTCTAGCTGTATGCTATATTATAAACAGAAGAATGTGCCTTACCACATGCTGCTATACATGTCATTCATTTCCATCTAACCATTCTTTTTGTTTTTGCTCTTCTGATGGTTTTCAGCTTTCTCTTTCTGCAAAGTGTATAGTTGTATGTGTATAGTGTTGTAAACCTTTTTCTTCTTAAGTGTAGAAAACTCAGAAGCGAAGACCAGGAGACTTGGGGGTATCTTTTAAGCAGAGTTCTTTATTGCTGTGGCATCGCTGTCACCAAGTCTAACTAAGGGAAACGTTCCCTTGCAATTTATAAACATTTTAGGGGCAGAGCTTAACATTGTGATGAACAAAGCATGTAAATGATGTATACCGGTTTAGGAACCTGCCCTATACTGAGAGTGTTACCAATTCCAATCCAATCAGCATAACTATTCAAACAGCCTAACTATGAAACTACCAAAGTTTCAGTAATCTGCTTACAATAGAGAGAAACAGGAATATCAGGCTGGATAGAGTCAGATACAGAAAAACAGAATTTGCTGGACTCTCTTGCTGGAAAACTGTTTCACAGCAAATATCATCATCATCATAACCTTAAATGCTGAATTCAGTATTCGAAACTGTCTCAGTTTATATACTATTGTATTGGAACCTCAATTAAACATTTAATAAATTTGTAACACTACAATAGCGATATGACCCACCCAAAATACTATCAAAACACTCCCACGCAGCCTCCATTTTTTCGTGAAAGATGGACAAAAAAGCGCACAGGAAACAAAAACCTTGAAAAAAAATATAAACGACCCTGCCAAATCACAGAGATGCCGATTCGCACTGGACTATTATCATCACAGGACCTCGGTGTTTCGCGAGATATGGTAGGTCATTTGCAGGGTATTTTTATTTTACAAATTACAGACATGGCCGATTCGCACGGGATTAAAATCACAGACAACCTCCGCAATTATCACAAATGACTAGAGGTCACCAGGTAATACTTATCCCGTGCGAATGGGGCACTTTGTTGATTGACAGTAAATCTTTCTATTGCAACATATTTGGTATACCTCACCTCGTATAGTAGACTTGTAGGAAACCCGTTTTTCAACAAACTTACCCCAGCAACCTTACTAGACCAATTCTTAATTGAGTGGTAGGCTATCTGTTCTGACAACTGTTTATGTAGCCAAATTCACTTCAAAAACACTTCAAAGGATACATCAGTGTCAATGTTTGTCCAATTGTCTCTGTGCATTCTACACAGATAGTGCTTTGATTCAGAACCTGTCGTCATGACCTCCAGTCAGTGTTTGTGGAAAGCTGGCACAGCAGTGTATAATGCTCATTACTCAGAGCTCAATATCCAGGTTGTCCCCCCTGTATATGCCTGCACAGAAACTGAACAAAAATGGCACAAGCCCAGAACTGCAGTAAGGGTTGAGGCAAGTGTACTGTAAATGTATGTAAGAGTTAGGCTACACTGTAAAATATTTCCAGACTTTCACAATATTTAACTGTGTTTTTTTACAGTAAAATACTGTTTTAATTGTTTTACTGTAATATTACAGTAATGTGGATTCGCTCACTGACTATTAACTATCTGCTGTGATATGACAGCAAATTACTGTAAAATTTTTTTTAAAAAAATAGGCTATTCAGCTGAGACCCCACCCAGATAGCAACTGCTTAAGCACAGTTGGGCTAACGGCTTTTTATGTATGGGCCAGCTTGATCCTCGGCTGAAAGCAGTTGTACTGGTGTCAGGTCCACACTCGGTGTAGCTGTGTGTATTTACCTTCGACCAGAGCTCATTTTGTCACAAGCGGGCCACTAGAATTAACTCAGCCGCCTGAAGAAAAAAAAAAGGTTTTGGCGGTTAAATCCTGAGGATCATCCAACAGACTCGTCGCAGACTGTTTCGTTTCCGAGAGGAATCATTCAGCTGAAAAAAAACGAGTAAGTAATTGAATTTATTTATTATTCTATTGTTGTTTGATGTTTTAATTGCAAGATGAAATAAAATATCTAACGTTAGATGGTTTGAAATGATAATTAGGCCCACCCATTCGGTCGCGGAGGTAACGTTACGGTTGATTAGAGGTTAACGTTATACGCGGTCTCATTTTAGGATTATCGTGTATTTTTAGAAAAACTGCTGAGCTGTATCCAGTGCACTGTAATGTTGGCTAATTAAATTATATATAACTTAGTCGTTATATTCCATTTTGTTTGCTAAAATGTAGTCAGTCAATTCGTCTTTTTCAACTAGTTCATCATAGGAGCTCGGACTACGCTTTCTGCGCCATAGCCTAACGTTAGTTCTCTAACGTTATACAGGCGACTCTTTCTGATTTGATTCACTAACATTTCAAAAGAGTAATTTATTTGTGAATCGAACTACACTGACCACCACGCTGTTTCTGCATTAAACCCGTGGAGACAACTATCCGCGGGTGTACAATCTGAAATTAAACATAAGATTTATTTTGTTGTAACGTTAACACTCCTGTGGGGAGCTCCGAAACGGAAAAGCGTTAAAGATAAGTGCAGCTTGTTAATTCGTTGTCTTTTGCTCGTCTTGTATTCTTGAATGTAACGTTAACGTATTTTGCTTTAGAGCACTTTGGAGTGAAAGAAAAATATAAAGCGTATCACTGTATAATGTGATTAAAATGGTATAACTTAACATTTTACTCTAAGGGGGATATATGATTAAGTTATGAGCTAAAATGCTAACTTGAGTTTCATCTGGACGCACTGTCTGGAATCTGACACCAACAGTTTTTACAGTCTTGGTTAGCCTACACTTTACAATAAGGTTTCATTTGTTAATATTAGTTTTCAACATTAGTTAACATAGACTAAGAATGCATAATACTTCAGAATTT
This sequence comes from Gila robusta, assembly GCA_030770095.1. Taxonomy (NCBI): domain Eukaryota; kingdom Metazoa; phylum Chordata; class Actinopteri; order Cypriniformes; family Leuciscidae; genus Gila; species Gila robusta. The sequence goes on from JAVALU010002406.1 coordinate 254,062, forward strand.
ATTAGTTCATTTTCATTTTGACATTTAAAATCAAAAGTTATATTTTGGTAACATTAGTTAATACACTGTGAACCAACAAGAACAAACATTGAACAGTTGTATTTGTATTAACTAATGTTAACAAATGAGACCTTATTGTAAACTGTTACTGATATTTTGCATATACTGCACTGCATGAACTCTGTTAACAACATTTATCAAACCTATTCACTTAAAAAACTAATGCTTAAGATTCAAATAATGACTTCACAATATGTATTCCTTTATTTAACAGATGCAGTTCAGAGAAACCCTCACAGCTAATGCTGCTGAAATGGAGATCGAGGGTCCATGAACTGGTGGCTCCAGCCTCCAACTGGCAGCAGATTGAGGAGCAGACACAAGATAAGTCTTCCAAGTGTTGATCAGGAGGCAGAGACACTCTGGCAGTTTAAATCTATATTAAAACACACCTCTTTAACCTAGCACATAACACATTTATATCATTCAAATCCCTATAATCTTATAATTCAAAAAGGATCGTTAGGCTGCATAAATGAGCTCAACCAGAACCGGAAACACTTCTCATAACACTGGATGTACATGTTACATCGTAAGAACAATGGCATCTACGCTAATGTTATTCTCTCTGTCTCATTCTTATCCCGAGGTTACTGTTGTCAGCCGGATCTAGTCCATATCCAGACTAGATGGTGGACCTGCACCCTATGACCACAGTGAGCCCTGAATGTCAGACGAGAACATCACAACTAGACGAGACCTAGAAACAAACGTCTGTGAAGACCTCGTTGAAACAACAGTCCTCGGCACAGTCATTGAATCAGATCCACGAGAACCAGACCAGTTCTCCACACAGACCCAACGGCCAGCTTCAACTCCCCTCGCACCAACGCCGGCGTGATCTTATGAAGGTAAAAGAGTAGCAAAACTCCAGAGCATGTAGATGTGAATTTGAGAACTTGTACAATTAATATTTGTTTGCTAAAATTTACACTCACAGCTCCAATGTGAAAACTTGTTGAATGTTGAGATCAGCACTTTCAGAAAATAGTCACAAACCTGTATTCTGAATTTTAAGCTGAAGATAGTTACAAATGTTAAAGCCATTCACAGAAATACAATGACAGACACAAACTTGTATTCTTTCATTCACAATCATAGTACAATCTCAATTAGGCACTTGCAACTTTTCAAATCTGCCATTGCAATTTCAAATCTTTACGCATTGACTTTTTTGCAACTATTTTCGCGATATATTAGATGCGTAACTAACTTGTGCACTTGCAAACTCAGTGGCGATGAGATAGGCGGGGCAATTTGAAATGGCAGATTTGAGAAGTTGCAAGTGCCTAACTGAGTTTATACTGTGAATTTGAATGAAAGAATACAAGTTTAAACTGTCACTTTTTGAAGTTTAATAATCCTATTTCACTCTATATCATGACTCTTGTCTTTCTGTCCATAAAATTAAGACTATTTTTTATAACGCCTTAGGGTAAAGGGTGTTCATTCCTGTTCCTGGATATCTACCTTCCTGCAGAGTTCAGTTCCAACCCTGATGCAACAAAATGTAGATATCCAGCTACAGGAATGAACACCTCTTACCTGAGGTATTTTGCATGTGTTGTTGTGGTCAGAAAATGTGAAAAACTTAATGGATTATTGAAAAATAATCACTCTAAAATATATTCTGATGTTAGACTCCTTTTTCAAATTAATAACAAAAATTGGGAATCTCAGACTTTGAAATGTAACTTTTTTTCATGTCATCTTAGGTGCTTCCTGGGCATCAACCCCATCCGAAAAGAAGCAGGGTGGCATCACTCAGCAAGTTTGTTCTCTGCTGCAAAAACTTGTGGATTTTTAATGGATGGCAACATATTTTGTGTTGTGTATTACTTGCATGAAACCTGTGTGTTGGGGCTCGAGTTGCAACGTGCTGTGTTGTTTGTTCCTGTCCTGCCTTGCTCTGTTTTTTCCATTTGCTCGGCCCGGGTCATTGTTGGCTCTCTTAATTTTCACCTGCCATATTGCCACTGAATATATTGGACTGCCCTTCTGGTTGAGACCTTCATTCTACCTGGCTATTGTTTTGGATTTTACCTCTGGCTGTGTTTATTGGACTGATATCTCGTTGCCAACTCCTGCCTGCTCTCACACTTAATCTGCCTCATCCTTCTGGGGTAAAGCATACACACATTCACAAGCCAACTTGCATTCAACATACATACACATTTAGCTTTACCAGTTCTTGTGTCAGTGCATTTTGAAGAAATTTAATTAGAATTAGAATCTGTGTTCTGAGAATAGTGTCAGTCAAGTTAGAGTTTGTCATGTAGTCCTAACAGCTTAATGCAGCAACATGTTTGTTATGATATTGTATCAATTGTAAAAATAAAACAATTGAGGAAAGTATTGTTTATTGTTTATCTTTTTTACTACTTTTCTGTCATCATATTGCATTACTGTATTTAATTGTAAGTTTACAGTTAATTACTGGCTACTAATTGCATTACTTTTACAGCTGAAACACAATAAATTACTGTACAAGATACAGCTGATAACTGTATTTATACAGTTATGCACTGTGAAATTACAGTAATGATGTGATATCATTAACTGTGAAATCACAGTATGCAACTGTAATTTTACATACTGTAAATTACTGTGAAAGTAATGCAATTAGTAGCCAGTAATTTACTGTAAAATCACAGCAGAATTTTTTACAGTGTATGTATTGAAGATTTTATTATTTAGAAAATAAGTAATTTAGCTATATAAGAATACACAATTATTTCCTGTATGAGTTATTTCCTCTGTGGACTTCCTCTGTGTATGTAAAACCAATAGCCTGTAAAAAGACCTTCTGCAGAAAGACGCTGAATGCCAATGCAGCAGAAAATCCTATTCTGGGAAGTCACATGGTATAAGACCTTTACCCATAACTATCTATAGGGTGTGTTACCTTCTTTGGAAGAAGATGTATGTACAGGTCCTTCTCAAAAAATTAGCATATTGTGATAAAGTTCATTATTTTCCATAATGTAATGATAAAAATTAAACTTTCATATATTTTAGATTCATTGCACACCAACTGAAATATTTCAGGTCTTTTATTGTTTTAATACTGATGATTTTGGCATACAGCTCATGAAAACCCAAAATTCCTATCTCAAAAAATTAGCATATCATGAAAAGGTTCTCTAAACGAGCTATTAACCTAATCATCTGAATCAACTAATTAACTCTAAACACCTGCAAAAGATTCCTGAGGCTTTTAAAAACTCCCAGCCTGTTTCATTACTCAAAACCGCAATCATGGGTAAGACTGCCGACCTGACTGCTGTCCAGAAGGCCATCATTGACACCCTCAAGCAAGAGGGTAAGACACAGAAAGAAATTTCTGAACAAATAGGATGTTCCCAGAGTGCTGTATCAAGGCACCTCAGTGGGAAGTCTGTGGGAAGGAAAAAGTGTGGCAAAAAACGCTGCACAACGAGAAGAGGTGACCGGACCCTGAGGAAGATTGTGGAGAAGGACCGATTCCAGACCTTGGGGGACCTGCGGAAGCAGTGGACTGAGTCTGGAGTAGAAACATCCAGAGCCACCGTGCACAGGCGTGTGCAGGAAATGGGCTACAGGAGCCGCATTCCCCAGGTCAAGCCACTTTTGAACCAGAAACAGCGGCAGAAGCACCTGACCTGGGCTACAGAAAAGCAGCACTGGAGTACCCACAGTCAGTGATGGTCTGGGGTGCCATGTCAGCTGCTGGTGTTGGTCCACTGTGTTTTATCAAGGGCAGGGTCAATGCAGCTAGCTATCAGGAGATTTTGGAGCACTTCATGCTTCCATCTGCTGAAAAGCTTTATGGAGATGAAGATTTCATTTTTCAGCACGACCTGGCACCTGCTCACAGTGCCAAAACCACTGGTAAATGGTTTACTGACCATGGTATTACTGTGCTCAATTGGCCTGCCAACTCTCCTGACCTGAACCCCATAGAGAATCTGTGGGATATTGTGAAGAGAAAGTTGAGAGACGCAAGACCCAACACTCTGGATGAGCTTAAGGCCGCTATCGAAGCATCCTGGGCCTCCATAACACCTCAGCAGTGCCACAGGCTGATTGCCTCCATGCCACGCCGCAATTTCTTTCTGTGTCTTACCCTCTTGCTTGAGGGTGTCAATGATGGCCTTCTGGACAGCAGTCAGGTCGGCAGTCTTACCCATGATTGCGGTTTTGAGTAATGAAACAGGCTGGGAGTTTTTAAAAGCCCCAGGAATCTTTTGCAGGTGTTTAGAGTTAATTAGTTGATTCAGATGATTAGGTTAATAGCTCGTTTAGAGAACCTTTTCATGATATGCTAATTTTTTGAGATAGGAATTTTGGGTTTTCATGAGCTCTATGCCAAAATCATCAGTATTAAAACAATAAAAGACCTGAAATATTTCAGTTGGTGTGCAATGAATCTAAAATATATGAAAGTTTAATTTTTATCATTACATTATGGAAAATAATTAACTTTATCACAATATGCTAATTTTTTGAGAAGGACCTGTATATAACTCTGAACCAAAATATACTCCAGAGCGCCTAAGGGCCGGAGCGCCAAAGCGCCGTTCTATGGAACAGAACGGCGTTCGGCTTTATTAATGGAAAATAAAGTCTAATTATTTCTGGCATCAAAGATCTCTGCGAAGTTATTTTCAGAACAATTGAAACCACAACAGTATGCAGCAATAAAAATAGTAAATTGCTAAAAGAAAGTATAGTGATCTAAGGTCAGAAGCATTAGAGGTGCAGCGAGTTAATTTTCCCCGACACAGAGCAGATCGGCACACAACAAAAACTGCTGTTCGAATGTTCCCGTTTCTGATATTTCAACATTCGTGACATTTTAATTAAAACAAATACACAAAAGTTTGATCAGAAATAAGAATTGTATTACAATAAGTGAAAATTAACAGTTAACATTACCTCAGAGATCAATCAATCAAACTTTATTTCTAAAGCACATTTTAAAACAACCAGGTTGACCAAAGTGCTGTACATTGACCTGAAACCAATAAATAGACAAAAATACAACACCAAACAGATACAACATACAGTTCTCATGCCGGATTAAAAGCCAAAGAATAAAAATGGGTTTTAAGTCGCGATTTAAAAACCGGAAGGCTGGGGGCCAGTCTGACATGAAGAGGCAATTCATTCCACAGTCTCGGGGCTCCGACTGAGAAAGCTCAATCCCCTCTGTTTTTGAGCCGTGTTTTTGGGACAACAAGAAGAGACTGGTTCGCGGACCATAATGACCTTGAAGGAGCATGTGGCTTCAACAGATCCGTAATATAGACTGGAGCTAGTCCATGAAGAGCTTTAAAAACAAACAATAGAATCTTAAAATCAATCCTGAAATGAACAGGGAGCCAGTGAAGAGAGGCAAGGACAGGGGTGATATGATCTCGCTTACGAGTTCCAGTAAGGAGACGAGCGGCAGCATTTTGAACCAGTTGCAGACGAGAGAAGGAGGCCTGGCTAACACCTATATACAGAGCATTACAGTAATCAAGACGTGTTGTGATAAATGCATGAATAACCCTCTCAAAGTCTGTGAAGGATAAAAAGGGCTTAAGCTTAGTAAGAAGCCTAAGTTGAAAGAAACTGGTTTTCACAACAGAATTAATCTGCTTCTCCATTTTAAAATCACAATCCATTTCAACTCCCAAGTTTATTACAACAGATTTAACATAAGGTTGCAAAATGCCCAGGTCTAGTTGTGAGACATCAGAGGTGCCACTGGGTCTAAAAACCATGACCTCAGTTTTACTCTCGCTAAAGTTTAAAAAATTTAAGGCCATCCAGGCTTGTTAAAGAACTACCATCATTTCTTTTGATGGGCAGGTAGATTTGCGAATCATCTGCATAGAAATGGAAGCTGATGTTATGTCTTTTTAAGATCGTTTCAAGCGGGATACAAATATAGTGAAAAAAGGATTGGCCCGAGAATCGAACCCTGGGGAACTCCACATGTGAGGGACACAGAAGGTGAAATGGAGCCACCAAAACTGACTTTAAAATCTCTGTCTGACAAGTATGACCTACAGTAAACCATCTTAAGGCAGTGCCCTTAATCCCCACGTCATGCTTGAGACGAGAAATAAGGATGCTGTGGTCAACTGTGTCAAATGCTGCTGTAAAATCTAAAAGCATAAGAATTGCATAATCTCCAGAGTCAGTTGAGATTAAAAGATCATTAAAAACTCTTAAAAGTGCAGATTCAGTGCTATGAAATTTCTTGAAACCAGATTGGAACACCTCAAGAACACCATGTGTATCTAAATAGGACTGCAGCTGTAAAAGAACTGCCTTCTCTAAAATCTTTGAGACAAAAGTGAGTTTAGAGATAGGGCAATAGTTTGAAAGTACTGATGTGTCCAAATTAGTTTTTTTGATGAGTGGCTGCACCACTGCTTGTTTAAAATAGACTGGTACAAAACCTGAAGTAAGGCTGCTATTTATAATTTCTTGAACGTTAGGTCCAATAGTGTCCCACACCTCTTTAAAAAGGCGGGGTGAGACAATATCAGTGGGACAAACTGAGGGTTTCAAATGTGTAACAATATTTGTGAGAGTAGCGATGGATACAGACTCAAATCGGGTGAAAACAGCTGCACACTCTATGGAAACGGAGGGGTCAAAAGCAGGAAGTGAGATGCTTGCTCTAATTGAGGCAATCTTATCCACAAATGGAGAAATTTTTCACAGGCCTCAGAGAATGCTACATGATAGTTTTAAAAAGAGCATGAGATCACCAACCGCTGCAGATGTGTACGGAAGTGAAAAGCGGAAATGATTAGACCCGTTTTCCGGTTTGAACGCTGGGCGCTCTGCATAACCCCTATTGCATGCAAAACAGTAAAAACGTTGAACTTGAGACAGACAATATTGATATGGAGTCGTCGTCAAATTACAAACACAAACGTGGCTTTCAAAAGCGAAAACGAAAAGAAGAATTCGAGAAATTAATAAGTAAATGACCAAAAATAGGAAGCTTCTTTAAAAAGATAGCACCGGAGGGGGAAATCGAGATTGAAGTGACCGTTGGCAGTAGCAGCTCCCTGGCTAATGCTAGCACCAGTGGATCAAGCAACATCGATGTAGAAGGTGAAAATGTTGAGGAGGAAGGGAGTGAGGCACCCTCTGAGAGCTCAGTGGCCTGTGCTAACACCAGTGGGTCGTCACCACTCCTCACATAATAGATCTACTCATTACACTGCTCTCAGAAGGTGTAAATTCAATTAAAATTCCCATAGTTAGCAAATGGTTCCATGTAAATCAACTTCTGCCCCCAGCAAGTCTGGGAAGGTGATTAATGTAAATTCCCACTGTGAACTCATGTTTACATTTGAAAAGAGGTTTCTGCCTTGGTCTGTCTATATAATGAAATGCAACGAGAGGCTTGGGGCGATTCTGTAACCCAGACTAGCCTGTGATGCGAAGTGTAAGCAAAACACTTTGCATCATGTATTTTATAATGTCAATGTATTGCATCTTCTCTCTTTATTCTAGAGCATTTGATGTTTGTATCTATTATCTTTGAACTGATTATGCAATTGGTGACACATTTACCTGACATAATAAATTGTAAACATTTGATTTTATTCTAATCGACTTATTTCCAGTAAAGAGTTAAAAAGAATAGTCAAACATTCGCTCACATGATGCACAGATATCATTAAAACCTTTTTTCATGTATGAGTCAGATGAAATAACGAGTTAATACATATGAGAAAATGTATTTCATTTAATCAAATTACTTTGCCACGCAGAAAGACAGTAACGCGCAGAGACCTTCACCCGCGGATTGGATATGCCTCCTTTGGGCCGATAGAGCCGGGCTTACAATGTAAACATGATTTAGTAAGCCGCTCTGTGAAACCTGATCCATCGTAAAAGTCAATTTCTTATTAACACCCACCAAGCGACAAATGCTAGAGAAAAAAACCACTTTGACCAGTATAGAGATGTATATATATATTTAATTACTAATGTTTTTATTAATTCTAACATTTTATTAAATTCTGCAATTTTATTATATAAATATATAGTCTGAGGTGATGATAGTTTTTTTTTTTTTTTTTTTTAACAAATTAGTTTTGTTTCATATCAGTGGTTCGGAGCTTGTATCACACTCGCCTAGTCACTGGATTTTAGCAAATGAGGCTTCATTTCATCATACTTAAAAACATATTTTGAAGGCTTGAAAAATATTTTAAATAAAGATAATTGTTTTCACCAAGTTCAGGATTAAGCTCGAGGATGATTCTCACAAAACTCATCGGTCAAAAGTTCAGTATGGTGTACCACAAGGCTCAGTACTAGGACCGTTGCTGTTCACTCTGTACATGCTACCTGTCACGGTGTGGTGTAGGCAGAAGAAGACGAAGAGGCAAAAAGGCTCCAATACAAACTTTTACTAATAATAAACTCCAATGGGTACAGACAGGCAGGATGAACACGCACACACGCGCACGCGCACACACGCGCGCACACACACACACACACACACACACACACACACACTATAACTGACAAAGTAGAACGACAGAGACTGACTGAACAGAAAGGAACTAAATACAAAGGTGAACAATGAAGACAACAGCTGAAGACGGTGAGTGATGATGATTGCTGGCAGGTGCGGGTAATGCCGAAGGAGGTGCAGGTGTGGGCCAAGGAGGATGCTGGAAACTGTAGTGCAGACGGGGACTAACACATAACAATGACGATGACAGTGACGATGATCACAGGGTGGTGACTGTGACACTACCCTTAGGAGATATCATTAGGAAGCATGGCATTAGTTTTCACTGTTATGCTGATGATACTCAGCTCTGCAATAACCTAGAATACTGTCTAACACTTGATGGCTGCTCTGTCAAGCCCTCGTCGTCGGTTAGGAACCTGGGTGTGCTCTTTCATACCAATCTTTCATTTGAAAGTCACGTGTCTAGTACTGTAAAACCGCATTTTTTCATCTTAAAAATATATCTAAATTACGTCATAATATGCTCTCAATTAAAAATGCAGAACAATTAGTTCATGACATCAAGGCTAGATTATTGTAATGCTCTACTGTGTGGTTGCCCTGCACGTTTAATATATAAACTACAGCTGGTCCAAAATGCAGCCGCTAGAGTTCTTACCAGAACCAGGAAGTATGAGCATATTAGCCCGGTTCTGTCAACACTGCATTGGCTTCCTATTAAACATCGTATAAATTTTAAAATATTGCTGATTACTTACAAAGCACTAAATGGTTTAGCTCCCCAGTACTTGAGCGAGCTCTTAACGCATTATAGTCCTTCATGTCTATTGCGATCTCAAAACGCTGGCCAGTTGATAATACCTAGAATATCAAAATCGACTGTTGGCAGTAGATCCTTCTCCTATTAAGCATCAAAACTTTGGAACAATCTTTCTAACATTGTCCGGGAAGCAGACACAGTCTGTCAGTTCAAATCTAGACTAAAAACACATCTCTTTGGCTTAGCATACACATAACACATTATAGACTTCTATAATTCAATGTTAGGCTGCATAGTTTAGATCAGCCGGTACCGGGAACACTTCCCATAAATCCTGATGTTCTTTGTACATCATAAGAAGGATGGCGTCTACGCTAATATTAGTCTCTCTGTTTATCCCGAGGTTTACCGCAGTCCGCCGGATCCAGGCCATATCCAGATCTAATGAAGGACCATCGCATGGACACAACGACAACGCAGTCCTGAGGGGTCAGCCTCATCAACACTGTGAAGGCCTCATGGACACCTCAACAAACTCCATACCGGCGTACTGATTGAGTTTTGGTTCCTTCACTGTCGCCTTTTCCGTCTTTCTTTTTTGTCGCAATTGGCTTTTAGCTTGCTTAGTTGGGGACATTTAATTTTATATTTAACAATATTATTTCAACATTATTTTCCTGTTATCTCTGTAAAGCTGCTTTGAAACAATCTGTATTGTAAAAAGCACTATATAAATAAAGGTGACTTGACTTGAAGCACGCAGGGGAACGGTCACCGTGAACACAGACAGGAATGTGCACCAGTCTGTGCGCTGTCTCTCTCTCACTGGTAGGGTGTTAGCAGCTGTAAAAACAGCTTTTGAGCACTCTCACCGGCGCACCTTACCAGCTGTTAAATCAGCCATTTTGTTTTGCTCAAAAACAAAGGAAACAGAAAGGAGAGAGAGCGAAAAAAAGACCGCTCGGGCTGCTGTGCCGTCACGCCTGCACTGGGATGGAGAGGTTCAAGAAAGGCATTTCCTTTCAAACTCTTGACATTTTGTAGAAGGCATCGAAGTGCTGAAGCTGAAGTGCAATCGCACCTTCCGCTCATTATATACCCGTGCTGCGAGGCTGAATAGCTGATGGCGCAAATGATTGCATGCCGATGTGCATTGGCTCGTTTAGTTTCACTCAAAGTAGATTGGCATCTCTAGCGAGATTCCTATTCGTCGGTCACAACGTATGCCAGAGTGACCGACTGATAGATAGGGAACCATCCTTAATGCTGTCATTGTGTGAGGAACTGTTTGGATTATTTCAGCACCTATTTCTTAAAGCAACACCAAGGAACTTTTCCTCTGCGGTCGCCCTACAGGTTGGAAGCGGAATTGTCCATTACCGTTGTCGTAAATAATTTAGCCTACCGCAGCCTACTGTCGCACACGCACGCACGCACATGCTCTCTGTTTATCCAGCACCGGCTTTGGAATCAACAATGGCCACAGACAAGGTAGAGTATGATGCATGATTTTATGAAAGACATCACAAACGAAGAAAAACTATGTATGCCGTAAAGCAGTCGAATTTTGTAGTTCTTTTTGTGCTCCGGTTACTACCCGAAACCCAAAGTTACATAGTGCCAGTAAAAGCGATACAGACCACGTCAGGCTATGGCAGACGTGTCATTTAACCTATTGTAAGTCGATGTACCATCACAAGGGTCTTGGAAATATATTATGAAGGTTGAAAAACTACATAGTGTTACTTTAAAAAGATTGCATCAGACATGTTTTACTTCATACTTGCTAGGAAATGAATTGAAATTGAACCTTTGTAATAATAAGAAAAGTACATTTTATAAAAGAAAAAGTACCAATTAATGGTATGGTGTCAGAACACGACAAATATGAAGAAATGCTTTTAAATTTTTGTTCAAACTTTAAAGCAAGATTATCCTTTGAAAAATGTGTAATACAAATCGTATAGAGTATTTGATTTTGGGGGGAACGCTGGAAACCAGTGTCATTTAGCTTAATCTTTGAATTTAATCTTAATCTTAAAATTATTTAAGAGTTAAAAAACTGCAGAACAAATTTTTAGATGCGCCAAATAAAGGCATAATCATAAGCAGTTTGTCAAATGAATAGAGATGAGCTCCTTCAATGTAATGTTAATAACAACTTGATAATGAAAACTCAGCATTTAAAGTTGCTGTTTTTAAATGATTTTATGCACATTTGGGAACTCACGACTAAAAGACACAAAATCCAAATAGTGCACATAGTAAAAGGAACTTCATTAGTACGTAGATATTGGTAAGATTATTATTTTAGTATTTTATTTTATTTATTGATTTTTTTATCTGCATTTAATACAATTTCTGTCAGGTCCATTTAAGTCAAGAACACACAAGACAATAGAAATTAGGAAATTGTATTGAATAAATTGCAATTCAGTTGATAATTGAAATTTGGCGGTATGGCTCTGTTCAGGGAGTCCTCTGACCTTTCATGAGCACCATGAAATAGCAGAGTCAGAGGACAGCAGCAGCATTAGGGAACGCTCACAGTTTAGGACTGGGAGAGCAGAACTATTCCCCCCAAACAAACCATACCTGGCAACCTCTTGTGGATAAGACAAGAGATGGAATTAGACAATTAAAATGCTTAGAAAACTTTATGAATAAATACGATTAGTGGGCAATATGTTTCAGTTCAGATGAGTCTCCTGACCATTCATGAGCACCATGAATTTAGCAGAGAGTCAGGGGATAGCAGCAGCATTAGGGGACAGATGAGTCTCCTGACCATTCAGGAGCACCATGAATTTAGTGGAGTCAGGGGACAGCAGCAGCATTAGGGGACGCTCACATGAATTAGACTAGGAGAGCTGAACTATTTCCCCCAAAACGGACCATAAAGCAACCTCCTGTGATAAATATGAAGGATGAATTAAGCAGCCAGTAAGCGCATCCAGGGGCAATGTAACTAGCAGAAGACAGACAAGTAAGATTTAGCAGATGAGACTTCTTTTAATTGACTCACTGAATAGTGACTGTTACTTTACTTACTCCCAAGAATCGATTAGGCAATAGTCATAGTCAGTGGCGTAGCAAGTCAATCCCGGGCCCATATGCAAAAAAAATTTGTACGGGCCCCCCTAACCCTGCCCCCCAAGTACATTGAAGATTCATTTATAGACGTTCACTGTAGTGTATCAAGAAAATACCATACCAAACAACAATACCATAAAAAACACTCTACCCAACAACTTTTCACAACCAGAACGGAACAAAAACAAGTCTAAAACCAACCAAGGCTCAGCCAATGTCAATAATAAACTACTGATCTTGGCACCCTGGCCCAAAATGTAAAAAACATAAAACTACTTACTCATTTAGTTGCATTCTCCGGGCCTTTCTTTCGGCAAATTCATCCACGAGCACGATGTCATTGGTGTTTAATTCATGGCTTTGTGCATTCTCGATGGAAATAATTCCCAGGTGGAAAAAAAGTATACTTTACTGTATTTGAAATATATTCCATTTTTCAATAGTACATTGCAAATATACTAACAAAAAATGTACTATCTTGAAATATATTAAAAGTATATTAGCATCATGCTTTTTACCTATTTTTACAATACAACTTTTAACACACTTTAAAATAATTGTACTTTAGTATATTTTCTAAAAGTATATTGAAAAACAAGCATACTTTTAACATATTTCTAAAAAGTGCACTATAAGTACATTGGTTAAAAATATATGCTTTGTTACACTTTTAAGAAATATGCTAAACACAAGCATACTTTTAATATATTTCTAACAAGTGCATTATAAGTACTTTGGTAATAATAATATGCTTAGTTACATTTTTAAGAAATATGCTAAACACAAACATACTTTTAGTGAAGATTTAGCGCATTTAAAGAAAACATACTTATGTTGCTCTTACTTACAATACATTTTTGGAGTACTTTGTGTAAGAACATAGCAAAATGATTAAGCTTTTAGTGGGTTTAAAATATATGAACTTTATAAACACTTAGGCCTACTGCAATATATTTTAAATATGTATGTATTTATCATTTTAATATTTTAAAAATATATATATATTTACAATGTACCAACTTATACTGTATTAGAAACATTTGTCAACTATTATTAAGCATTGCAATAAGCATAACTAAAATTAATGTTGTTCACTTTTACTTGTTTGTAGGCTACTTGTAAAAGGCTGTTGTCCATTGCATGCTACGTTTGTAGCCTACTACTAAAATTCCCACAAGGATTTCAACATCATATTATTTGAAATTGATCATAGATACATTTTCCAGAGATGTTAAAAAAAAGTTGTACTTGTTTAAATTCAAACAATAGCATAATACACGTGACTAGTCCTGATTGGTTCCAGAGCCGTTAAATGGTTGTGATTGGTTCTTATGATAATGAGCTCGCCTCGCAGCTCACTCAGAGCCTCCGTTAATATGCTGCTGTGCGTGTGTGTTACTTACTTGAATGTGATTAGATTTAGAATCCTAAATTTAAACTGTTAAAAATATATAGAGCGATCGTGTCTCTTTAGAGGACTAGCAGGAAACCACGCGATTCATATGGATTAGGTGATATTTTTTGTGAATAACTTTTTGAAACGTAGCGTTTTGAGAAAACATAGTGTTGATTTTATCTAGCTTCTTCAAGTTTGCATGGCGAGTGACATTTGGAACCTCATTATGTTGTGATTCTAGGTAAGATTTGTATTACATTAACGTTACTTGTCTTTGCCAGTTGTAATTTTGACACAAAGTGTAACAGCACGTCTTTTTCAGTTCAGCTACATTCAATTTGACCAATCAGAGCCAAAGTTTCAAGTCGAAGTCGAGCAGACTCGAAGAGATGAAGATACTGCCTCAGAAGTTACTGGTAAGTTTTAGTTGCTGTTTGCATAAATAAAAAGCTCACTGTTTAGTGTTTTAATCTTAATAAATCTTTTAAAAATCTATGTGTAGACATTTGTTTGTCTTAAAACAAATATAAAACATTGTCCTATGCATCTGCAAAAAACATAATTAGTCATTATAACATGTACAACATTGCATTAACATTTTTATTTGCAAAATGAAGCTGTGTATTTATTTCTGATTTCCTGAAAAATTTGGCTTCATTATGCAAATGATCTTTCTTTGAAAAGTTTTGGGGAAAAATACATGTTATGAACAAAGTTACTTTGTCTTGAGCTGACCAATAATGGTAGTGTGTGTTGATTGGCGTTTATAGTAGTTCAAGCTTGACAACCTTATTGCATATGTATGCATATATAATTCTCTTTTTTTTTCATATTAATTTGTTGTTTTTCAGACAGCTGCTATAGAAGAAAAACTGAAATCTGAGTACAGAGATAAGCAAAGAAGAGAGTAGTAAGTATGGTTTGATCTCATATCACCTCTGTTATAGAGATTTTTGAATCGGGCCTATTGAACGGTGGTCGACAGTTAGGAAAATGTTAGCAACGTGTCCATTTCAGGTGTCTAATTTGTGCTGCCTTTGAGTCATTCATGTAAAAATCTGTTTATTTAATTGTTTTGTCTTTTAGTAAAGCTGTAAGTCACTTGTCCTAGTTGTCCTGGCATACAATATTTTGAACAATTTCTAATTTCCTTAAATCTTTAGATCTTTCTTTACAATAGACAGGTTCATGGGAAATACCCTAGGTTTTAAATAAACCACAATTATCAATAGAAAACATATCCTCTAATACTCACAGGTTGCTTTATTGCTGCAAATAACTATATCAGTAACTTTTTGATTGAACTCTGCTCACTGTAAATTGTGTTGGGCTGCTTCTAATCTCCTGTTCAATGTAACTCATAGAGTGCTGTACAGTGACGACAGACAAGAGGATAAAGCTGGATGAGGAGGATATAGCCAAAGCTTTTAAAGGTAAACTAGAATTCCGTTGACTTCTCATGCATTTCTATGCAAATTATTATACATATATTCAAACATGGATACAAAAATGTTAATCATTGGTTAATTTTATATTAATTATTCTTCCCTTTTAAAGATCCTCTGATAAAGCAGTCTTCAAATACTACAAGCCCCAGTTGTAGAAAATGAGTCGTACTCAGAGAAGTGATCGTCCACTTGAAGATGAAGATGTGACATTCAAACTCTTCTGTTTCTTTGGTTCAGCCATTTGTAGGCCTAAGTTTGTAAATAATGCATTATTCACTTCTGCACATTATTTTTCTGAAACTTATTTTTATTTTTTCAGAAAATTGCATTGTGATGCTTATTTAGTGATGTAAAATTCATAGTGTACTTTTCAGTAATACATGTATAACTGAAATGTTCAACAAAAAAATTATAAATATAGCTCTGCCATAGCATTTCACTGATCTTTTTAATTTACTTTTATTCCTTTTTTTACTCTTATGTAATTTACACAAGATACTATATTAAAGTTTTCTTGATTTTCAAAGTCTGTGTATGTCTTAATGTTTATATTTAATTATTTTTGCACTTTTAATATACCGTTTTAAATACTGAATAAAACAGCTTTATATTAAGCTATTAGTGTAATGCTAATAGACTTTTAATGCTATTTAAATGTTCTTGAAGTACATTAAATTATGCTTCATATATTATAACTAGTTTAAGACATGAAAGTATATTTTTAATGAACTGCAAAGAAATACACTTAAATGTACTGGAAGTGGTTCCATTTTAGCATAATTTAGTATATTAAAATCTAGTACATATGTTTCTAAGACACTCATAATGAATTTATAATGTACTTGTAACACAAATAAAGTACACTTTAAGCATGTAATTAGTCCCTACACAGGCATATACTTAAAGTATACAAAATATACTTTAAGTGGTTCCACTTTAGCACATAAAAGTACACTAAATACACTTCAAGTTGAGCTTTTCTACAATTTAATTAGGGATGCTCCGATTGATCGGACGCCGATCATGATCGGCCGATATTGGCTAAAAATAGATTGATCGGCGAACCCCAAAAGCGCCGATCAAAAAAGCCGATCACGTGACGTAAATTACTCGCGCGACTTTTTCCCACCTGTATGCGTGGCGCACGGGCACACAACAGCAGAGTGGAGCTTGGCAGTGGCAACATGAGTTCTCCTTCACCGGAACGAATAGGGAGTCTCCCAACGGATTGAAGCGCGCGTCCGAGTGAAGACCGTGCACCGCGCGAGCCACAACAGAACGCGGTATCTGCGCCACTGATCGCTGCGGCAACGAGCACTTTGATCACTTGATAAAAAAACAACCATTTCAGCGCTAGATCGCCTCTTATTTAACAAATGAACAAAATGAATGCTCTGAGTTAACTGGATATGTTTTTATTTATTTGTATTGGTACATTCGTGCCGCGAGATGTTTCAAAAGTGGTGGTGGTATTTTATTTTTTTTGTTCTGACGTAGTTGGTTCCTCAACTACATCAGATTCAGATTCAGATTATTTTATTTAATGCCATGTCAGCATTCAAAGCTATTTTCATGGCAAAAATTCAATTATAAAAATACAAATATCATATAAATACAGTAAAACAAAACAAATTTAAACAAGAAGTCATTTTATACAATATATATTTTAAAATGAACATATGATAAAAAATCCAAAACCTTTTCAGGCATAATCTCATTAAATATGTCCTTTAATGAAGTAACTTCATAAAAGAGCATTCTGCTCAACTACATCAGACGTTCATAATAATAACAGAAAAAAACTTGCCATAGTTTTGTCCTTTTATCAGTAGCCAGTTTTGGTGTAACAAGTTGTACATTTTGTTGCCAATTAGTAAATGTAGTGGGTGTATTAAGAGGCTACAATTTCCAAATATGCCTAAGTGTAACTTGATCCCCTCCCATTAGGCTGATCTGATGTGTGTTGGTCTGCCTGACCCCTCTTTGTTTGGAATAATTTAATGTTACTCTGCCTTATTTGGGAAAGCTGGCCTACAGTAGCCTTAAGACATCTCATTTTCTAAATACAATTAAATAAACACATTTCTACAAATGGTGCAAACTCTGCTAGATTATAGATAAAAGATTCCCATTCCCCTGCCATTCTGTGATCGGCAGTGATCGGCAATCGGCAGATCATGATTTTGGTGATCGGTAATCGGTGATCGGCCCCAAAAATGCTGATCGGAGCATCTCTAAATTTAATTAGGCTACTACTAAAATATATTAAGTACAAAATTAGTTGTTCCAAAATAGCATGCTTCAAGTTAACTAATCATGAACACACTTGAAGTATAAAAAGTATGCTAAATTTTAGTACACTTTAGCACATTTATTTTTCACCTGGGTTGCCAGTCCCGATAGTCTGTTTATTAGCTTCAGTTTTGAAAATGAGGGCTCCGCTGAAGCAACAGTTGGGATGGTAAGAAAGAGAACTAAACCGGTCTATTTTAGGTAGTTTTTGTGTCGCAACTAACTTCTCCACCTTCTTTTTTCTCTTTAAGGCCCCACTTTTATGTTTGTATTTTTCCATCCTTTAATGTTCAATTAGCTAGCGTCTAGTAACCTCTCTCACACTGCGTTTCCTTTTTTTAATTTGACGCGGCGATGCCGTAAAAAATGACGGTACAATTCTACGGCAGCCGCGGGGTGCAAAAAATAATAAACGCATAATACATGCACACAAGAAATGACGGAGAAATTAGACATTATGGAGAAACAAGAAATTATTACACATGACATGCATACAAAAATATATTTATTGTGGCTACACTTTAAAAATGAATTAACTCGTTTTAATTAAAAGTCCCCCATGGGCGGGCCCCCTATCGGCCCGGGCCCATTTGAACGTGCACCCTGCATGCCCAGACGCTATGCCACTGGTCATAGTTGATGAATGAATGGAACATTGTAGCGCGCATCCCATCAAATAACGCAATAATCTTGTGCTTTGTTACTATTGATATGAAACAAAGTTTCAAATGTCAAATTGCGTCCATTTTTTTACGAAATTCAAAAACAAACACCGCTTTGGCGTGAGATCGCTCTGGCGCAGCTCAAGGAAAGCAGCAGTGCGGGTGCGGGCACATCTTATCTTCCACCTTAATAATACGAACTACAGAGCGAAATAAACATTCATGAGCATCTGAAAGTGTTTTAAAAGATATAATACAACTTTTCGAATTCCGTATCATGTTACATGGAATCGCTCAATCGCAGTGTTCCAACCAGGGTTCTCAAGTCTCACGCATTGGCCGTGACACACACGCAATTCAACCAGTTCACACGCTCACACGCCACAACGTGTATTTCTCACGCTGAAAAGGCAATGCCAACCAAGTTGTCCTGCAAGCTTTATATATAACGTTGTATACGAGGCGCAGGCACACAAAGTGAAGTTTCCTGCCGCCAGCACGTCTCTCGGCCAGATTGTTCGTTACTAGGCAACAGATGCGCGAGCTAACACACGGAAGTTGACGGAACATCCTCGGCCACCGTACGTTCGTTACTAGGTAACCAACAACATCTCGCGAAAAAGCTCGTGTAACGTTTTTAGGCTAGAACATTTAATATATAGCCCATCGTATACATTATTATTGATGCAGTCAAAAACTCTACAACAAACCAGGCCAGAAGCTTTGGCTCAGTTTGGCTAGCATGTTACTGAAACTAAGGGAAATGTTAGTGGGTATGGGAAGGAATGAAGATGTATTTCTTCATTTTATTTTAAATGATATATTATACTGTATTAATAGTCTTTCTAGTTGCATTAAGGCTACATGTATTAAAGCAGAGTGCTCTGGCAATGATTAATGTATGTTTTGACAGGATATAAAATATTACCCATTCCATTTGTATTTTTCAAAGGTGTCAGGGAAAAAGTAATACCATATTTTATCATTCTGGCCTGGGCACCAAAGGCTAAGCCCCCTAAAAAGGTTGCAAGGCATCAAAATGTGCAACAAACACTTACAACACAAAACACATTTCATAAGCTGGATTGTGTACTCTTGTGTACACACACAAACACCCCCCCCCCCACCACCACCACACACACACACACCTTAATACTCTAATGTCCATTTGTTCACAATGTCCCACCACCACACAATAAATCATTATACCATTTTGACTAGACACATTCAAAATGCAAAAAGATTTGTTTTTCCAAACTGTTTGGAGCAATTTGTTATATTTTTGTAATGTTTGTATATTTGTAATTTTGAAATATAACATAAAAGAGTATATTTGATGTGATGAATTGCTCTGTCATTTATCAGATTTACCAATTGTTATAATTTCAATTTGTGCTGGTTAATTATGAACAATGGGTAAAATTGGGGGGCGGGGCTACATTAGGGCTCCTCCCCTAACCGCATGTGATCTCACTCCAAGCTTTTGATAAAACTTGAGAACCCTGGTTCCAACCGTGGAAAGACGTAAGTGAAAACAATAATGTAAACGTCACATTTACCTCAGATAAATGTCCATATCCATGATAGCCAGTGACCATACACTCATTAGTCAGCTAGAAAAATAACTGGAGAGGAGCAAATCGAATTGTGAAACTGTGTCAATACGACAATTCACTATGACGTCACAACAGTAGGCCTAATAGACGTACTTCCGGATGGCAAAAGCCGAAGCGTTCCTATGGCAACACTAGTAAATTGCTTGGAAGGGAGACCGACCGTCGGCAGTAGTCTAATCTACATTTCAACAGTTGATTCAAAAACAGACGTGGTGGAAATTCAGACATAGTTAACATGATCATTAGAGCTTAGATTCTTTGATCTAGAAACATGCACTCCCAACGCAAAAGAGTGCGGCGCGGGACTAGATTTGATGAGAATAAAACCATAGACATCTATATGATGTCTATGAATAAAACGATTCGCGGGACTCCCGCAAACTAGAAATATCTATATGAATAAAACATATAAAACTAATACATTTTATTCATCCGTTGCAGAAAAGCAACAAGAACAACTAAAACAAAATAGAAATTATTTACAGGCCAGAGTTTATTTTTATAACATGTTTGCAGCGTTGAGCGATGTAGCCAATCACAGACATGTGTGTTGATTTCTTGAACGCAATGGCCAATCAGAAGCATTTAAGATAGACTCCCCTCACTGCTCAAAACTGACTTTTTGTCCAGAGCTGAATTCTGTATGCTGGCAAATCCTCTAATTATAACAAACAAAGTGTATATATTATGAAAGATTCATTGTGCAGTCAGCTTCATTGATAATAACAGAGATGTGTGAGATCGCGATGAACTGATGTCAGCTTCTTAGGAATTATTAAGGGAGCGCACTTTGCGCGCATTCAGTCATGCATGCACGCAGTATCTGCTTGCTTTATGTTATAACAGTGGTTTGTGTGTTAATGCTTTAATAACAAATAATGTATCAGGATCATTATGCTGATGTGTATGCTGGCGACACGTAGGCTAACTTGAAAGCATTTGGAGGTACAGAAAAAAAGTCTATTTGCGGGCGGCAGCGGAACAAAACATAAATGTTGCGGGCAGGAGAAAGTAACATAGAAAGTAGTTGAGAACGTCAGTTATAACGACCCACGTATTAAAAATGGTTGGGTTTAAATCAGGCTCATAATTACAGTTAATGTGTCGGGCCGGGAAGCGCAAAGAAGACGACATGCACTTTAGACGACGTCCACTCGCTTTAACCTCCTCACCCACAGGTTCCGCTGGGTAGATTTAGCTACTTTTTTCTGACGGAAATCGATAAAACCCTACACCTTTTGCTGTATATCTGGCTGCGCAACCCCAAACAAAACATGTTTTCGCCATCGTTTCAACTTTGATCAACAACAATGATTTTAACTATGTAACTGTTTACAGTAGCCAGCTGGATCTCTTCAATTGGTCAGTGGAAGCCGCTCGCGTTCTGCCACCCGGAAGTATCTTGGTGCCTATTGTTTACAAACATTCTGAAATGCCCTATAGAGGGAATGCATTAACGTCACTTTCCCGCCGGAACACGCCCCCTCAGCCGGACTGAGTGGCAGAAGAGCAGCTGCGTGACTGGATTTAATAGGGGAAACTGCGAAAACGCAAGTAAAACAAACGATTATCAGTTTTAACTAAAGATTGGACTCAATATAGTGTTCCTTACAACTTACTAAAGATCCAGTGATCCATGGATATTGACATGCAGCCAGGAATCGTGTTTCCTGACATTTATATGTGCCTGATTTTGACACCGGGGAAATACAAACAGCAAATTTGCCTGTGAACGCTTTATATAAATACAATATAGGCAGGTCTAAATCCAGGTTTATTTAAAAATGTCAAATTATACAGAATATACAGTGGTAAATATTTGATTGATGAGTTGTCACTGCAATATATAACAATACAATATATAGAGAATGATTTTACCACTAAATTCAGCATATTGACACAAAAATGATAACTGCAAATCCACCTTTCTCTGCCTGGAGTCCAGTTGTTTCTATGAATTGCAGCGATCTATTTGCTTCTCTGTTCTGTAGCTTTAGGTAGTCTGTAAAAATATACCTCATATTTCTTGTCAAATCTAGTTGTACAGTCAGTCTCAAAGCTCTTTCCCGTTTTAGACGCGATTTGTGTGTTTTTCCGCAGCATTCACGCTGAAAACCAATGCTGCCGCTCAGTCTTTTTGCCACTTAGGTGGGCGTAACCGCAGTCACTCCGGCAACGGTGACGTCACGTGCATTCCCTCTATAGAGATTGCTAATGTGACGTCATCGTGACGTATTACCAGTGGTGAACGCAAAGCATTTTGGGAATCCGCGGCACAAACAGAAGGCGCCAGACTTGATTGCATAGAGGGAAGTGTTCAAGTGTTCAAGATGCCGTCTACCTGCTGTGTATAAACTGAAATAGTCCTTGCACAGTTCTTAAAACGAACGTTAAGGGTTGTTTTAAGGACATGTTTGTGTATGCTCGTAGACAGCCACTCTGAAGCGGTCAGAGGCGATTCTAAAAGATTCAAAGTCGAGACAGGACCTATCGTCAAAATTCTACCCACCACTCTAACTTAGTTCATCCAAAACAAACTAGAAAATAAACTCAAAGTGCTAAATACCTGAATTATCCTTTAAGAACGGATCAATATATTCGTTTTCCTTAATTTTAATTAACAGATTATTCTCATCTGAATGGTAAATAATTGATTTTCGTATAAAATAATACTACCATTAAAAACACATTTGATTTTCTTTTTTAATCAATGTAGAATATGTAACTGCTCTGAAGACAAGAAATGAAAACCAATGCGATATGATTAATGTCCAAATGTAACCCACAGACTGTTTTGAAATGGGGTTGGATGTTGCTTTTAAAACTGTGTGTGTTTGGTTGGGTGACAGTTGTAGGTTACAGCTTGACAAGAGTTTAGAGTGTGACAAAAGCACAATGTTGTGTTTTATTGCGAGTGTAAGTTACACAAATATAAGTAAACACTTTGCAGTTTGAACCTCTATGAACAAAATGACGGAGTATGTTTTTATGTTTCCACTGTTCGATCGCGCCCGCGCCTCTCTCTCTCTCTCTCTCTCTCTCTCTCTCTCTCTCTCTCACACACACACACACACACGCACACACACAGTTCGATCGCGTCTCTCTCTCTCTCTCTCTCTCTCTCTCTCTCTCTCTCTCTCTCTCTCTCTCTCTCTCTCTCTCTCACACACACACACAGTTCGATCGCGTCTCTCTCTCTCTCTCTCTCTCTCTCTCTCTCTCTCTCACAGTTCGATCGCGACTCTCTCTCTCTCTCTCTCACACACACAGTTCGATCGCGTCTCTCTCTCTCTCTCTCTCTCTCTCTCTCTCTCTCTCTCTCTCTCTCTCTCTCTCTCTCTCTCTCTTGTTGGGTTGAGTTGGGGAGAATGTTTTTCTTTTTCTTTGTTTATTTTTGGACCAAAGTATTCGGTAAAGAAAAAACAAACACACGTTTTGATGAACTATGTGTTTGGAGTGGCTAAACTTTCCATATGGCTTTCAAGGAAACATATGATTCAGAAAGAAGGGTCAAAAGAAGTGATTGGGGTGTTTTTAGGATTATTAGCAGCTCGCATTAGAATTGAATATGCTTATCACAAGCTGACAAACAATTTACAGTGTTTTGCTGAAAAATGGTCTGTTGCAAATGTTCTTTGTGATGTTGATGATGATGGAGAGATGGTTTTGTCTTTTTAAAATGATAAAGTGTGTGTGTAAGATTAATGTAATAATGTTGAATTGAATGTTAAATTATGAATTTCTCTCTCTCTCTCTCTCTCTCTCTCTCTCTCTCACACACAGTTCGATCGCGTCTCTCTCTCTCTCTCTCGCTCACACACACGCACACAGTTCGATCGCGTCTCTCTCTCTCTCACACACACACTTCGATCGCGCCTCTCTCTCTCTCACACACACTTCGATCGCCTCTCTCTCTCTCTCTCTCTCTCTCTCTCTCTCACACACACAGTTCGATCGCGTCTCTCTCTCTCTCTCTCTCTCTCTCTCTCTCACACACACACACACACAGTTCGATCGCGTCTCTCTCTCTCTCACTCTCTCTCCTTCTCTCTCTCACACACACATATAGTTCATCCTCTCTCTCTCTCTCTCACACACACATACAGTTCGATCATCTCTCTCTCTCTCTCTCTCACACACACACACACACATACAGTTCGATCCTCTCTCTCTCTCACACACACACACACATACAGTTCGATTCTCTCTCTCTCTCTCTCTCTCTCTCTCTCTCTCTCTCTCTCTCTCTCGCGGAGTGCATGCTGGGAGTTGAGCGCGTTGTTGAGTGGTTGTTGAGTGTGATTGTGGAATCTTTTGTTTTCATAATTTCCTTTATTTATTTATTTTTTTCCCCTCGCTCAAACGTTTTATTGTTTCTTTTGCCGGTATGGCGTCTGTTACCGTGCAAGGGACGCCAACTCTGTCACTCCGTAATGGGTGCAAGTGTGTACCAGAACCCGGAGTGACAGTGGAAGAGCTGCTCCTAGTTATAGGAGAGCAGGTTGGTTCTCTTACGAGAGTATCTCTCGTACTGCGTAATATCTTACGCTACGCGGAAAAACCTCTTTTCCACGAGATATTGAAGCCAAAAATTATCCTTAATTTTGAATTAATGTAAAACGCTGGGCAGCAGCATGCAGAAATAGGCAGGACAGCTCGCGCGCCTATTGGCTGCCCTGCGGCAACAGCAGCAGCCTATCGAGAGAGGCGCTGCGTGACACATATCCAATGGGGGCATTTCGCGCCCATTTCGTCAGCGGGACGAGCCATTGAGTCTGAAGTCGCTGGCATCGCCGCCTTTAGCCGCCGTACCTGCTACGCTTTCCGGCGTTATATCCTTTCAAACTATGTGTGTGTGTTCGCCGCTGCGACACACATTTTATCACTGTCTCTCTCTCTGCTAAAAGAGCTGCGTCTTTTTCAAGATGCAAAGATCCTGCGGCTCGTGCCGAGCCACACTCAGCGGCGGGGACCGTCATGTCATCTGCGTTTCCTGCCTGGGTGAGGATCATGCGGCTCTCGCTCTCGTCGACGGCGGATGCCCTCACTGTGAGCTACCGCCTATGGTGACTCTGAGGACTCGCCTGGTATCTTTCTCAGAGCCTGCACTTCAGCCCGCTGTAGCGCCGCGCCGTAAAAGCGCCGTGCCCAGCGCGGCCCCGAGCCTTCTCCTGCCCGCCAAAGCTCGCCGGTTTGCCCGCCAGCTTCGCCGGCATCGCTCGAGTCCCTCACCGACGGACAGTGGCCGCCGTCTGCCGCCGCTTCCGCCATTGAGGTCGACGAAACAGCCCCGAGCCTTCTCCAGCCCGTGATAGCTCGCCGGTTCGCCCGCCAGCTTCACCAGCTTCACTCGAGTCGCTCGCTGACGGACAACGGCCGCCGCGCGCCGCCGCTTCCGCCATTAATGACGACGAGATAGCTGCATCTGTAGAGAAGGCCAGCTTCAAAACCGCGGACCTCTCTTTACGTTATAAGAAAGCTACCCCGCCCCCACCCCCCGTGGGCATGCGTCACCGGCGAAATGAGGAAAGAGTGTGTTTTTAGTCCCGCCGAGGCCGGACCAATCTCCATTTCTCAAACATTTCTCAGCTCCTCATAGTTTGAGCGGCTTGAGAGCCCCGTGTACTAGACGGCTCTATTCCTCAAAGTGGTCAGTGTTCTCTGCCTGGTGTCAAGCTCAGGGCTTTTCACCCGCAGACTGCGGGGTTACGGAAGTGCTCTCCTTCCTTCAGGAGCTGCTGGATAAGGGCAGAACCCCATCCACGCTCAAAGTATACGTGGCGGCCATAGCGGCGTTGGCAAAACCGACGTCTGGCCAGTCACTGGGGAAAACGACCTGGTCGTGCGATTCCTCAGGGGAGCTCGGAGGCTGAATCCTCCCAGACCCCCCTCATTCCCGGTGTGGGACCTTTCTACGGTTTTGGAAGCCAGGAAAGGTGCCCCATTCGAGCCAATCCATTTGTCAGACATGAAACATCTGTCTCTCAAAACGGTATTCCTTATGGCTCTCGCTTCAGTGAAGCGCGTAGGGGACTTGCAAGCGCTTTCGGTAAGCGCGTAATGCATGGAGTTTGGGCCTAATGACTCAAAAGTCATACTCAAACCAAGGCACGGGTACGTGCCCAAATCCCTCACACCGTTCAGGGCCCAGGTTATTTCCCTGTGCGCTCTCTCGGTTCATAATGAGGAGGAGGATGCGAGTCTCCTTTGCCCTGTCAGGGCACTGAGAGCTTATGTGTCCCGCTCGTCTGCCTTCAGACAGACCGAGCAGCTCTTCGTTTTGTTTGGCGGACGATCCAAGGGACTGGCCGCATCAAAACAGAGCCTATCCAGATGGATAGTCGACGCCATAGCACTGGCTTACACTTCTAAGGGCCTGCAGTGTCCTTTGGGTGTCAGAGCGCACTCCATGAGAGGCGTGGCCTCGTCGTGGGCGTGGTATAGTGGGGTTACCTTGCAAGATATCTGTACGGCCGCGGGCTGGGCCTCGCCGTCTACATTTATAAGGTTTTATAACCTAGAGTTTCACGCCTTACAAGCCAAGCTTCTGTCGGTATAGAATTCAGTACTATCTGCCCCACTGTGCCGGCCCAGATGCTGAGTTTTGCTTGTGCATCACTCACTGAGCGATAACACAGCTCCATTGGTGTTGAATAACCTGTACTATTACCCAGTTCAGGCTGAACATGTTCACCCTGTCTGTGTGAAACAATATTAACATAACTAGCTCCTATAGGATGCTATTTCATGGGGAATGATGCTTGCAGCCTCTCTTCTCCGACTCTCTGTGAGGCTATGGTGATTATGCACTACATGAGCCCTGGGCTACTGCCCTTGGGACTTTGGTGTCGGATCCCAGTACGCACGGCGTTTTGCATTGTGTTCCCCGAGATACTCTCGTAAGAGAACGTACTCGGTTACTAACGTAACCTCGGTTCTCTCTAGAGAGGGAACGAGTACAGCGTATCTTGCCGTGCATACACAGCTCTGGTTCGCTTCGGCAATGAAAACCAGTGTACCAGCCTTATCGAGCTATATTTACAGGGTGTTGTAAACTTCTTCCTTTTTCAGTGTAGTAAAACTCAGAAGCGAAAAACCAGGAGACTTGATAGGTTCTTCAGCAGGATTCTTTATTGAGAACACGAGCTGTCGGTAGCTGCAGTCATCAAGTCAAGTCAAGTCTAACTAAGGGAACTTTACATTGTAGTCTTATTCAAGATGGCGCCGCAGACGGCTGCCTTGGTGCGGAGCTCTCCAGCTATTGTGTTGTTTTTGTTCGTTTGTTCTGCGTTTAGTCATTCTTTTCCTATCAGTTTCACCAGAGACGAACTACTGGACATTAGGAAACACACACCGGATAACTTTTCTACAGTTTTTGATTATTCGGACGTCTTGCTGGACATTCTCGTCGGTGGGGCAGCGTTGTTGTTCAAACGCGCGGTCAGACGCAAACGCGGGAAGCGTGCAGGCGCGCTGGTTAAACTCCGCGAGCGCGGTCTCCGCACTGCACTCCCCAGTATTCATCTCGCGAACCTCCGATCCCTTCCTAACAAAACGGACGAACTTCTTCTCCTCACACGCACTAACAAGGATTTTTTTAACTCTGCTGCTCTGTGCTTCACTGAAACCTGGCTGAGTGAAGCCATACCGGACAACGCAATACATCTGCCGGGATTCCAGCTGTTCCGAGCAGATCGCATCGCGGAGCTAACGGGGAAAACAAGAGGTGGTGGATTGTGTTTCTACATTAACGAAAGTTGGTGTTCAGATGTAACAACACTGAAGAAGATGTGCTCTCCTAATTTAGAGGCACATTTCATAAACTGTAAACCTTTCTACTCGCCTCGGGAGTTTTCCTCTTTCATTCTTGTGAATGTTTACATTCCTCCAGACGCGTGCGTGAGCGCGGCGCTTCAACAGCTGGCTGAACAAATAGCTGAAACAGAACAGAGGTATCCTGACTCTCTTTTAATCATTCTTGGGGATTTTAACAAAGCAAATCTTTCCCGTGAACTACCAAAATACAGACAGCACGTTACATGTCCCACCAGAGACAGTAATATACTGGACCACTGTTACACCACAATAAAAAATGCGTATCACTCCGTTTCACGAGCAGCTTTGGGGCTCTCTGATCACTGTTTGGTTCATCTCATACCGACCTACAGGCAGAAACTGAAATCAGCTAAACCTGTAATAAGGACTGTAAAAAGATGGACTAATGAAGCAGAGCAGGATCTACAGGCCTGCTTTGATTGCACTGATTGGACTGTTTTTGAAGCTGCTACCAACGATCTGGATGAGCTCACAGATACTGTAACATCATATATAAGTTTCTGTGAGGATACATGCATTCCTACCAGGACATTCTTATCATTTACTAATGATAAACCATGGTTTACTGGAAAACTCAAACACCTTCGTCATGCCAAAGAGGATGCCTACAGAAGTGGGGATAAAATCTTGTATAACCAGGCCAGAAACAGACTGACAAAGGAGATCAGAGTTGCTAAAAGAAGCTACTCTGAAAAACTGAAAAAAACAGTTTTCATCCAACGACCCATCATCAGTCTGGAATGGCCTGAGAAACATCACCAACTACAAGTCACCATCCCCCCGATCTGTGGACAATCAACACCTGGCTGATGATTTAAACTCATTTTATTGCAGGTTTGAAAAGCCCTCATTCACACCGCACACCGGCTCTGACCTGCACTTCACACATTCACCATCACCTCCTGCACTCCCATTACTCCCCCCTCCTGCCATCCAACCTGAGCTTAAGGTCTGTGTGGAGGACGTGAGCCGAGTCTTCAAAAAACAGAAGACTAGGAAAGCCTCAGGCCCAGACGGCATCTCATCTGCTTGTTTAAAAGCCTGCGCTGACCAACTGGCCCCGGTCTTCACGCAGATCTTCAATAGATCATTGGAGCAGTGTGAAGTTCCCTGCTGCTTCAAACGCTCCACTATCATTCCGGTCCCCAAAAAAACAAAATCACTGGACTTAATGACTACAGACCTGTCGCTCTCACGTCTGTGGTCATGAAGTCGTTTGAAAGACTGGTGTTGGCCCACCTGAAGGACATCACTGGACCCCTGCTGGATCCCTATCAGTTTGCTTACAGAGCAAACAGGTCTGTGGATGATGCAGTCAACATGGGACTGCATTATATCCTGCAACATCTTGACAGACCTGGGACTTATGCAAGGATCCTCTTTGTGGACTTCAGTTCGGCCTTCAATACCATCATGCCTGATCTTCTCACAGCCAAACTGACCCAGCTCTCCTTACCATCCTCAATCTGTCAGTGGATCACCAGCTTCCTGACGGACCGGCAGCAGCGAGTGAGACTGGGGAAACACACATCCAGGACTCTCACCACCAGCACTGGCGCCCCTCAAGGGTGCGTTCTCTCCCCACTGCTCTTCTCCCTGTACACTAATGACTGGACTTCTAAAGACCCCTCTGTCAAGCTCCTGAAATTTGCCGACGACACCACTGTCATCGGTCTCATCCGAAACGGTGACGAATCTGCTTACAGACTGGAAGTTGAACAGCTGGCTGTCTGGTGCAGTTATAACAACCTTGAGCTGAACATGCTCAAAACAGTGGAGATGATCGTGGAGTTCAGGAGGAACAGCCCAGCACTCCCCCCACTCATCATCATGAACAGCACTGTGGAAGCAGTGAAGTCATTCAGGTTCCTGGGTACTATCATCTCTCAGGACCTGAAGTGGGACAATCACATTGACTCCATCGTGAAAAAAGCCCAGCAGAGACTGTACTTCCTTCGCCAGCTGAGGAAGTTCAACTTGCCACAGGAGCTGCTGATTCAGTTCTACTCAGCCGTCATTGAGTCTGTTTTATGCACTTCCATCACTGTCTGGTTTGGTTCAGCTACCAAATCAGACATCAGGAGACTACAACGGACAGTCCGGACTGCGGAGAGGATCATTGGTGCCCCCCTGCCAACCCTCCAGGACCTGTACTCTTCCAGAGTGAGGAAGAGAGCAGGTAAAATCATCACAGACTCCACTCACCCTGGACACCACCTGTTTGAACTGTTACCGTCAAGACGGCGAATCAGATCACTGGCCACAAGAACATCTCGGCACAGGAACAGTTTCTTCCCACAGGCCATCTCCCTCCTGAACAGTTAACATATCTCCCAAGGCATATGCCTTAAGTGCAATACTCCCACTGTTTAGTGCAATATCCTACAACTCATGTGACACCTATATGTAGATTTTTTTCTATTTATAATATTCAAAACACTGTAAATATGTTCATAATCTGTAAATCTGAAAATGTCTACTCTGACTAAACCCAACTGTGATACTTTTATTCTCATATATTTATATTTTTATTTTTTATTCTTATAATTTGTAGTATTATGTTTCTTGTTGTATTTGTATCTGTATATGTCCACTGGAAGCCTCAGTACCAAAACAAATTCCTTGTGTGTGCAAGCACACTTGGCAATAAAGCTCTTTCTGATTCTGATTCTGATTCTTCTGATATATATTTCAAGGGGGAGGGATTACATATAGGTGGAGACTTCTCTGAAACAAAGCAAATGTAAATAAGGTATACAGATTTGGAACCTGCTCAGCATGAGACACGAGAACAGGAAAGGCATAGACTTCTCGTACTGAGATGAGAACTCCAAGACAAACGGTCTCAGTAATAAAATAACAGGTGACACGAGAACAGGAAAGGCATAGACTTCTCGCACTGAGATGAGAACTCCAAGACAAACGGTCTCAGTAATAAAATAACAGGTGTTCAAACTTGCTCAGCATGACTCTTCAAAATTAAACATTTAAATAAAATTTGTAATCCTACAAGGGCGAGACCACGGCCTTTTCCGGCGGGACGTGACGAAATGGGCGCGAAATGCCCCCATTGGATACGTGTCACGCAGTGCCTCTCTCGATAGGCTGCTGGTGTTGCCGCAGGGCAGCCAATAGGCGCGCGAGCTGTCCTGCCTATGTCTGCATGCTGCTGCACAGCGTTTTACATTAATTCAAAATTAAGGATAATTTTTGGCTTCAATATCTCGTGGAAAAGAGGTTTTCCCCGTAGCATAAGATATTACGCAGTACTCGTTCCCTCTCTAGAGAGAACCGAGGTTACGTTAGTAACCGAGTACGATTTGAGAACATAATTTCGGCCTCACGTATGAACAAAGCTGTCGTCGTGTTTTTAAAATCAGATTCTCTGGTAAATCAGTTGACTGTGAGCGGAATGTGGGTAAAAGAAACGTTCGTTTCAGTATCACCGCTATCCGCTCCAGCAACAAAAATCATAATCTCGAACGTTCCACCTTTTATATCCAATGAGACCATAACGAAAGAACTGCAGAGGTTTGGAAAGATTGCAAGCCCTGTCAGAATGATTCCCCTTGGATGTAAAAACAACGCGTTAAAACATGTTCTTTCTTTTAGACGCCAAGTTTTAATGTTTTTGAGTTCACAGGACCGTAGTTTGGAAGTCTCTTTCCGCGTTAATCACGGGGAGAATTCGTATATGGTTTACGCCAGCACCGAGAGCCTAAAGTGTTTTGAATGTGGTGAGTTGGGCCATAAACGCTTTGCTTGTCCACATAAAGATGAACAGTGCGCGGCCACATCTCGTGGTGATGTAAACAAAACTGCGATTACCGACCAACAAACGAGTGAAAGCGAAGAACAGAGGAATAAGGGGCAGGTTGAAGGAGTCACAGAGGAGGACAAGATGCAGGAGGTGAGTGAGATTAATGTTAATCCTGAGAGTGTGGAGAAACCTGGATGCAGTTATGTTTCTGATAAATCTGGAAATGTAAGAGACAATATTGGGTGAGTGAGGCCCAGAGTAGTGTTGAATATGTGTGAAGTGATAATATGAAGTGAATGATGTGGCACAGGCTGAAGGCTTAGAGGACAAAATGGCTGATGAGATGGATAGTTTTTCCCAGTGTACTGATGATGGAGATGATGATCAGTGGTCAGAGGGCTTACGAGGAACTGATCAAGATCTGTATACTGTTGAACAAATTAATGAATTTCTTGATAAAACGAAACGAAAAGCTGGTGTTGAAGTAACTAACTTCTTCGCTGATATTGATAAGTTTATTGCTTCGGTTATGGTGGCTAGGAAAGCGAGCAGCTACGATGATCTTTCGCAACAGAAGCGGTTTCGTCTTAAGAAGCACATCACTGCTCTTAAACATGGCAAGAGGATAGGGAAAGCGAGGGGAAAAACTAAATAAATGGCTTGTACTTTTTCTATCCGTTTTTTCCTCTTTCTCTTCCCTTTTTTCATGGAGATCTTGAGGGTGGGATCAATTAATATAAACGGAATAAGGGATAGGAGGAAAATAGGGTTATTATCAGAAATTATTCGATTGAAAGATCTTAGTGTTGTTTTTTTGCAAGAGACCCATAGCAGTCTAGACAATGAGATTGAATGGGGCTTGTGGTGGGAATGGAATAGTTTTCTTAGTCATGGGACTAACTTAAGTGCTGGAGTTGCTGTGCTTTTTTCCCCTGCTCTTAATACAAAGATTTTATCAAAAGATGAGCTGGTACCAGGGAGACTCTTGACTGTAAGGGCTGAAATTATGAATCTCAATTTCCTGTTTGTAAACATTTATGCCCCTAATATAGGATCAGATCAAGTACAGTTATTTACCAAACTAGAGCAGTTTTTAAAACTACAGCAGGATGGTGATCTTATTGTATTAGGGGGGGATTGGAACTGCACTCTAGACTTTGTACAAGATAGGAATGGAGAAGAACCCCATGCACAGTCAGCTATTTGTTTAGCTAGTATAATGAAAAATCTAAAATACTCAGATGTATGGAGAGAGCATAATTTATCAGTACGGCTGTATACATGGATGAAAGTTGGTAATGGTAGCGTTTCTGGAGCACGTTTAGACCGTTTTTATACATCACACAATATGAGAAATAAGATTGTTAAAACAGATATTATACCTACAGCTTTACATTTTTACATTTTATTCATTTAGCTGACGCTTTATCCAAAGCGACTTACAATTGCTATGTATGTCAGAGGTCGCACGCCTCTGGAGTAATTAGGAGTTAAGTGTCTTGCTCAGGGACACATTGGTGTCTCACAGTGGATTCGAACCCGGGTCTCTCACCAAAGGCATGTGTCTTATCCACTGTGCCATCACCACCCCGGCTCTTTCTGATCATAAACTAATCACAATAGAGTGTATTATGACTGAAAGGAAGCATACAAGTTATTACTGGCATTGTAATGTTAAACTTTTGGAAGATAAGCATTTTTGTGAGAATTTTAAATTGTTTTGGGAAAATTGGAAAAATGAAAAATGTCTTTATGAAGATATTATTCAGTGGTGGGAAGCTGGTAAAGCGCACATAAGAGGGTTTTGTCAACAGTATGCATCTCATACCTCCTTAATTTTGAAAAAGACATTAGCGTTGTTGGAAAAAGAGATTATGGACATTGAAAAGAGTATGAATGACGATGCTGGTAATCTACAAGAACTGTGGACTGAAAGAAAAATCAGTTGAGCTCCTTTTTAAATGAAAAAGTTAAAGGAGCTCTCGTACGAAGTCGTTTCTTAACAATAAGAGACATGGATGGACCTTCTTCTTACTTCTTTAATCTGGAGCGAAAAGCAGGACAAGAAAAACTGATGTATGTTTTAAAGGACAATAATGGACATAACACTTCAGACCAGTAGAGATGCGCAAACTTGCTGTGGATTTTTATTCCAAATTATATGCTGCTGACAAATCAGATGAACTGTGCAGGAATCAACTGCTACAAGATCTTCCTGTTTTAACAGTGGAAGATAAGCAATTCTTAGAGACTGAACTCACTTTCAAAGAGGTCACTGCTGCTGCTATGGGACTTTCCTCTGGACGTACGCCAGGATTGGATGGCTTACATGCTGAATTTTATAAGTTTTTTTGGAATGTTATTGGACATGATTATTTTGAGGTAATCCAAAAATGCATCAATGAAGGAATTCTTCCTTTGAGTTGTCAGAGGGCAGTTTTAACGCTACTTCCAAAAAAGGAGATCTTACTCTTTTAAAAGAACTGGAGACCTCTAGCAATTCTAGGCTCTGATTACAATTTTTTTTCCAAATGTCTGGCCAGTAGGGTAAATAATGTATTGTATATGATTATACATAAAAGATCAGTCTTATTGTGTAAAAAATAGATCTATGATAGATAACTTACATCTGGTACGTGATATTTTTGATTTTGCTTCTCACAATAATACTAATTTGGGTTTTCTTTCATTGGACCAGGAAAAGGCCTTTGACAGAGTTGATCACACTTTTCTTTTTGATACCTTAAAAGCTTTTGGTTTTGGGGACAATTTTATTTCCAAAGTAAGACTGCTGTACGCTGGAGCACAGTGTATGATTAAAATAGCTGGTGGCCTCAGTATTCCTGTAAAGGTCAACAGAGGCATTAGCAGGTTGTCTTTATCAGGTCACTTACGTAGTCATTGAGCCTTTACTATGTAAATTAAGAGAACAGCTAACAGGCTTACAAGTAAATACACTGGAGTTTAAGAGTATTATTAAGCTCTCTGCATATGCAGATGATGTCACGGTTTTAATCAAAACTCATAGTGATGTTCAATGTTTAAAAACGGCTTTGGAATGTTATGGTAAAGCATCTTCTGCCAAAGTTAATTGGGAGAAAAGTGATGCTGTGTGGTGTGGTCAAGACTCTCATAGTCCTTCACTTCCTGGTGGTTTGCTGTGGGGAAAGCAGGGTTTAAATATTTAGGGTTTTTTTAGGGACAGATGAATATAGGGGGAAGAATTGGGAGGGCCTAGCGGAGAAAGTGTGTGCTCGGTTGTCTCACTGGAAATGGTTGCTGCCCCAGCTGTCCTAGAGGGGGAGAAGCCTGGTCTGTAACAACCTGGTTGCATCATGAAAAGAGCGGGTAACATGGGGTTAGACCGCCATTTATTTCTTATGGACATTTAAAAAATAGACCTGAGTGGATTGACATCTTTTTATAGATCAATGTTAAAAACATGGGCATCTTTCAGTTTCTCTCGGGAGCCAAATGGTGTGAAGGGACTATGGCTGAGAGAAGAACCACTGTTTTTTTAACCCTGCACTGGATTTGGATGTTTTTAAAACAGTATCCCTCAGAAAAGCGTTGTTGACTGCAAATTTTACCAAAATTGGACACTTTGTTTCTGAGGAAGGATGGATTTCTGTAAAGAACCTGGCCTTAAAAATGGGCTTGAGGTCAGTCCGTGTGGCAGAGAGACTGTTGACTCAAATTTATGAGTTTTTACCAAAGGATTACAGAGACTCTTTAGAGATACATGTCGGGGAGGAGGAGACTTCTGTCTTTCCAGAGTTGTTTTTCTCAGCTGATATCAGAACATGGCAAGAAATGGAGAATGGTTTGCTTTCCTTTAAGACACCTCAACTTGGACTTTTTAGTAACGTTGGAAAGAAAACTATTTATGGACTGTGTGTAAAGGTGATGTATCTTCTGCAGCTGCAGAGTGTGAGAGAGAGACTAAATGGCAGGAGATGTTTGGGCCAAGTGCTTCCCCTAAAGGCTGCTGGAGGACCTTGTACAAACCCCCCATTGAGAAAAGAACTGGAGACCTGCAATGGAGGATTGTGCATGGTATAATAGCCACAAACAGACACAGAGCACACCTTGACCCACGGGTTGGGGAGGGTTGTCCTTTTTGTGGAATACAAGAAACTGTCTTCCATTTATTTTTTAATTGTGTGAGATTACAACATTTACTTGTTAAAATGGAAGAGTGGTGTCAAACCCTGGGGGAAGTTTTTTCACCTGAAAGGTTTATTTATGGACCGAAGTACAGCAGAAGCAAAAGGGAGAGTAAGGTTTTACTAAATTATTTATTTGGGCAAGCGAAGATGGCTATATGGCTGACAAGAAAAAGTAAATTGAGTGAGAAGGATTCAACTGATGTTATTTCAGTATTAAAGGGATTAATAAAATCCCGTATTAACATAGAGTATAGCTATTATAAGTTGATAAATGATCTGGAGAGTTTCAAATATAGATGGGAAGTCAATCAGTGTATTTGTGTAGTTGACTCTGAAGAATGTTTGCAATTTTATATTTGAGGTATTTTTTTTTCTTGTAAAATAATACTTATAATTGTGTGATGTTTCACTTATTCATTTTTTTTCTTTTTTTCCTTTATAATGTTCATCTAATTTTTTAATTTTTGTATTAAAGAGACCCTAAAAAGTCTCTCTCTCTCTCTCTCTCTTTCTCGCTCTCTCTCTCTCTCACACACTCCAGCATTGCAATCTTGACATGAATTCTGACTGCATGCAGATAGATGAGAGAGAGCGAGGAGTGTGGTGCTTAAAACATTAGCATACTTTTGAACGGACGACAGTTTTCTGGTATGGTCCGACAATGTTTTCTTTAGCCCGCTGCATTTTGTAGGATTATATTCTGTTTTTCACGCTATTTTTATTTTTTTCATTCCAGAACACTAGCCTGCTATGCCAGCCCATGTAAACGGGCCAAACATTCACATAATTCTTTGCGTTCTGATGACGTTGCCGCCCAGTTAGGCCTACTATCTATCACTGCAAGCTGCTTGATCTGTGCTGCATAGTGCTAAAAGCGCAGCATGTGCAACGCGAGCATTTGCCAATGACAACAGATAAGTAACGCACATTGCCAATATGATCGCATAAGCCTAGCAAGAGCATTTAAATGAAAACGACTAGATAAGCCCCAGCAAACGGATAGCATTAGCAAACAGCATGGTGCCCATATCCTAATAGAGTGCCGAAGTTATGACGTCACTTTGTAGGCCAAAATGCGGAAGTGAGTTCCCTCCGGTTCCCTCGCCCTAAAGTCTATGGGTTTTTTGAATGGGTTTTTGCTAAATCGCCTGAAATAAGGTCTGTGGTTAACAAAGCCTCTAAATATTTTCACGTTTTGATCTATGACATAAAACACACCAGTTATAACCTGCTTGTGGTTTTTTAAACTTTATTGTGTCTGCTTGTGGTTTTTTAAACTTTATATAGGCTTCAAAATGTATACATTTTGGATTAACTTGTAAAGATTATCTTGATAGACAAAACGTGTAAGGGTCACAACTCTTTGTTGAACACAGATCTTATTTTTTGCGATTTTCCAAAAGTCTATGGGGAAAATGCATAGCTTTTCAATCGAGGGAACCCATGCGCTGCTAACTTCCGAGTTGTCCTACAAAGTGACGTCATAACTTCAGCACTCTATAGCTTTTAACAATGAGCATTAAAAAGGAACTTAGCCTTCGTGAAGACTTTCAGAGATGAATGGAGAGTGAATACATCGAGTCCTGTTTCAATATTGCAGAGAGCAAGCAGTTAGGAGCGAACTGAATCTGTTTAAATAGGGCGCCCTGATTTGAGCGTAATCATTAGCAGGGAGGGGAGATGAACAGCTGATGCGCTGATGCAGCTCAGCTGAGCAGTTAGCTGATGAGACCGCGTTGGCCAATAGCGTTAGCAGCATCTTGACTACTTGGCCTGCCAGAACTGACGCTGACGCTCAATTCAACAGGGCTGCAACCAAAGATTATTTGGTAATCGATTAATTAGATGAAAAATCCAAAATTAATAATACATTAAAAATTATTTTTAATCCATTATTTTAAACAATGGAAAAGTCAGCTGGTTATATGTTAAATATGTTAATAAATAATTGTTTACATATTCTTCCGTTATTGATAAACTGTTACTTTAATTACCTTGAACAAAAACCCATTATTTTAAACAATGGAAAAGTCAGCTGGTTATATATTTTCATGTTAACTATGTTAATAAATAATTGTTTACAACATATTCTTCCGTTACTGATAAACTGTTTATTTTAATTATCTTGAACAAAACTGAAAATCATTAACAAGACCTTTGTCTCAAAATATAGTCAATAATTTAAGCCAACGGTTTTGAATAGTTGAGGCGCACCTCCCCCGGGGGAAGACAGGGCTGCCTCTGTCCAACCGCGCATCACTGCGCATTTCAATGGGTTGCGTGACCAGTTTGGCGAGTATTTTGGAGAGGACGCAATGGGAAATCAGTGAGTGAGAAATCTGTTCTCTTTCCCCGACACACCCCGTGATGGACTGAGCCTGCGGGAGGAGGAGGTCCTAGTCGAGCTCAGCTCAAATATGGACTTGAAGCAAAGACTGGGAGAAATGCTGATCACGTGTTTCTGGTTGTCTGTGGAGAGCGAGTTCCCCCAGATCTCCACTAAGGCTATGAAATTCCTAATCCCCTTCACCTCCACCTATTTGTGTGAGTGTGTGTTTTCCGCACTGACAGTAATTAAAAACAAATACAGATCCAGGCTGCAGGTGGAGGACGACTTGCGTTTATATCTCTCTGCGGTGCAGCCCTGCATCTAACACTTCTGCGCATCAAAAGTGCGGCCTCATTGTTCCCACTGATATGGACGATTAAATTGAAACTCACAGTTGTGTAGTCTTGAATGCATAAATTGGTTGGGCCATAGGGTTGATGTCGCTGTTGTAGCACACTTGAATGGCGCATTTTATTTGTTGTTTAAATCTGAGGTTCTCTTACGAGAGGTTCTCTCGTATTGCGTAAGTTGCTTACGCTATGGTTAAAGTAATCTTTTCTCGAGATATTGAAGCCAAAAATTATCCTTAATTTTGCATTTATTGTCAATGCAGTGCAGCAGCCAGCAGACCTAGAGCAGGCTATCTTGCGTGCTAATTGGCTGCCCTGCGGCAACTGCTGCAGCATACCACTGAGCCTCGCGCGTGATGTCGCGCCCTCTATGCATCACAGCCCGCCAAAATGGGGGTGGCTTAGCGTATAAAAGTCAGGCTCGGAGGCTGCGTCACTGATTTCATCATCTTCAGCGAAGCTCTCCACATCGCTGGACTCTGAGAGAAGCCGCCGCCGTTGAAACCAGCGACCAGCACGCAGAAGAAAGAGCCTGAGGAAGCCGGTCGTCTTCGCCGCCTTCAGCCTTCCGTGCCTGCTGTGCCATCCGGCGACGAGTATTCTTTTAGTGCTATTGCTTTCTGTGAGAGTTCGCCGCTGCGACAATCACTTTCTAAAAGAGCGCAAGGCGTTTTTCTAAAAATGCCTCGCATTTCCTGTGGCTCGTGCAGAGCTCCGCCCAGCGCCGGAGACTGCCATGTGATCTGCGCTCTCTGCCAGGGCCCGGAACACGCAGCCCTCACCCTGGATTCAGGAGTCTGTGCACTGTGAAGCGCTTCCGCTGTCGACCCTGCGGGCTCGACTCGAGGCCGTCACTATGGATACTGTCACTCCGCCCTCTGGACCGCACAAGAAGAAGCGCCGTTCACAGAAGCGAGCGGAGCCTGAGGTCACACTGAAGAGCTCGCCGGATTACATCCCGCCAGCTTCTCTCTCCTTCTCCGCCCCTCCCGGACGCGCAGCTGCCGGCTTCGGCCCTCACTGCCGCCGCCTCAGGTGACGAAGCTGAAGGAATGGACCCAGGTGACAGCTGTTCCATCCTGGCATCGGACAGCGAGGAGTGGTTGAGTTCTCATCACTCCGCCTCCTCCTCGATCCGGGAAGGCTACAAAGGCTACAAAGGCTACTGGAGCTGTGTTTTCGGCAGCCAACGAGCCGGTAATGCAACCCGCTCGCCTGCACACAACGGCCATTGCTACGGCGACCCAGAAAAATCTCTCAAAAGATGGTTGAGTCCTGTCGCGGCCGGACCACCATTGAAACATCTCGCCCTGTCAGTCCCCTTAGAAAGGCTACTGCAGCGATGTATTCGGCAGCCAACGAGCCAGTAATGCAACCCGCTCGCCTGCAAATTCTCAAGAGTATAACGTCTGGCTATCCGGCTCATGCTGTGGTGCTCTAAGTGTAGAAAATGTGCCCACATCTCAGTGTTCATCCCTACACGCAAGCACGATACCCCCGTGTCTCTCACACTCACAGAGCCCACTCTCATAAAACTGGCAAATGCCGCTCGAGTGCTAGATGTAGGAAATGTGCCCACAACTCTGTGCTCACGCCTACTCTCTGCCCGCTCTGTCACACGGCCAAAACAGCCTCATATCGGTCAGGTTACGAATGTA
This sequence comes from Gila robusta, assembly GCA_030770095.1. Classification (NCBI taxonomy): domain Eukaryota; kingdom Metazoa; phylum Chordata; class Actinopteri; order Cypriniformes; family Leuciscidae; genus Gila; species Gila robusta. The sequence continues at coordinate 293,973 of JAVALU010002406.1, forward strand.
AGTTACGTGCCCGCTTATGAGCGCTCACGCTTACTAATAAACACCCGGCGCTGCTCGCACATCACAAAGAAGGGTATTATGTCTGGTTATCCGGCTCAGGCCGATGGTGTCATAAGTGTAGAAAAGGTGCCCACATCTCAGTGTTCACCCCTACACACAAGCACTATACCCGTGTCTCTCGCTCTCACAGAGCCCACTCTCCTAAAGCTGGCGAATGCCGCTCAGGTGTTAGATGTAGGAAACGTGCCCACAACTACGTACCCACGCCTACTATCTGCCAGCTCTGTTGCACGGTCAAAGCAGCCTCATATCGGTCAGGTTATGAATGTAAGTTATGTGCCCGCTCACGAGCGCTTACGCTTACTAACAAACACCTCGCCCCAGGCGCCGCTCGCGCATCACCAAGTGATCACAAAACGTTCCCCATTCAAAGCAATCGGGACGTCACATATGAATGTAAGTTACGTGCCCGCTCACGAGCGCTCACGCTTACTAACAAACTTTTTGCCCCGGGCGGCGCTAGCGTATCATAAAACGTTCCCCATTCAAAGCAATCGGGACGTCACATGAAACAGCCAGCTACCGCTGTCAGCGAGCCGCCGTATTCGAGCGCCGAGGGCGCGCGCACCGCGCCCAGACCTCCGGTTCAGTTTCCCGAGCCCACGAAGTGCGGCGATCGGAACTCGGAGGCCATTCTGTCCCTAGCTATACATGTAAAAACATGGGAAGTGATTCCAGGGATATCAGAGTGGGTGCTAAGCACAATAAGACAGGGCTATTCACTACAGTTCGCTCGCCGTCCCCCTCGCTTTCAAGCACGGACCGAGACGAAAGTGAAAGCGGAAGTAGCGCATCTACTCCGCGCAGAAATGGCCAAACTGTTATGCAAAGGGAATATAGAACCAGTACCTCCTTCTTTGAGCGAGTAAGGCTTTTACAGCCGCTATTTTTTCATACCCAAGAAGGACGGAGCTCTAAGACCTATCTTAGATCTGCGATATTTGAACAAAGCTCTCATGAAAAGACCGTTCAATATGCTCACGACCAGACAAATCCTCGCGCAAATTCGCCCGAGGGACTGGTTAATATCTCTCGATCTGAAAGATGCTTACTTTCAGATTCAGATAATAGCCCGTCACAGGCCATTCTTGAGATTCGCCTTCGACGGCCAGGTATATCAATACACCGTCCTCCCATTCGGCCCGTCTTTAGCACCCTGTACATTATGAAGTGCATGGACGCGGCTCTCGCTCCTCTGAGAAATCAGGTATGCGGATTCTGAACTATTTGGACGATTGGCTGATTCTGGCACAGTCAGAGATAGAACTGTTATTCCTCAGAACAGTGCTCCTCAGTCATCTGGAAAGCCTGGGTCTCACGGTCAACTGGACCAAGAGCTCATTACTGCCCAGTTTGTCAGTTTCCTTTCTGGGGATAGAACTGGACTCTGTGGCTATGATGGCCCGTTTATCGACACAGCGCACGCGCCGTGTGCGACACCTGGCCGCGTCTTTTCAGAAGGGCAGCGTCGCTTCTCTGAAAACGTTTCAAGAATGTTTCAGCAGTGCTTCAGCTGGGCCTACTGCGCATGCGCCCGCTACAACGCTGGTTGAATGCTCGGGTGCCTCACCGAGCTTGGGCTCTCAGCTGCAGACGAATCAGAGTGACTCAGAGCTGCGTTTCAGCTCTGCAGCCCTGGTTAGCGGCCGACTGGTACCAGCGAGGGGTGACGATGGGAGCCGTCTCATATCGAAAAGTCATCTCGACGGATGCCTGCAACCTAGGTTGGGGAGCTCTCTTCGAGGGCAGACCGGTCTTTGGCCTGTGGTCAGACCGAGAGAAATGCCTTCACATAAACTGTCTAGAGATGATAGCGGTTGAGAACGCGCTGAAGCACTTTCTGCCGCTCATACGAGACCACCACGTTCTAGTCTGATCGGACAACATGTCTGTGGTGTCATACGTGAACCATCAGGGCGGTGTCAGATCCAGGAATCTGATGGAACGCCTCCTTATATGGTCCCAGCACCTTCTGCGCTCGCTGAGAGCCGCGCATGTGCCAGGCCATCTAAACGACGGCCCAGACAAACTGTCCAGGAACAGCGTTCCCCCAGGGGAATGGTCCCTGCACCCCCAAACAGTCCAGTTACTGTGGCGCCTTTTCGGCAAAGCAGAAGTTGACCTGTTTGCGTCAAAAGACAACGCTCATTGCCCGATGTTCTTTTCAAAGAACGAGGATGCGCTGGCCCAAATCTGGCCCAGCCTCCCACTCCATACTTTCCCTCCGGTCTCTCCGTTACCACAGGTAATCAAGAGGATCAGGGAAACACGCCACTCGGTGCTCCCTATAGCCCCGCGATGGGAGAACCAGTTCTGGTTCTCGGAGCTGACGTGGCTGTCACACACAGCCCCTTGGCCGATTCCGGTTAGGAGAGATCTCCTCTCTCAAGTCCGCGGCTCGATCTGGCATCCCCATCCAGAGCGCTGGTCTCTGCATGTACGGTTAATCAACGGATACCCATTGTCTTGCCAGAAGGAGTGATGAACACGATTACGCAATCCAGAACTCCCTCTACGAGGCGGCTCTACGCGTCTAAATGGTCTGTGTTCTCCAAATGGTGTGTCGATAGAAATCTGGACCCACGGACATGTGGGGTATCGTGGTTGCTTAGTTTCCTTCAAGAGCTGTTGGACAGGGGCAGGTCCCCCTCCACGCTTAAAGTTTATGTGGCGGCCGTTGCAGCATTCGCTGAATCAACGCACGGCCAGTCAATAGGAAGGAACGAGCTGGTCATCCGCTTCCTTAGGGGAGCCAGGAGGATGAATCCCCCGCGACCCCCGTCGGTTCCCATGTGGGATCTTTCCTTGGTCCTTGAGGCCCTGAAAGCTTTCCCCTTTGAACCGATAGACTCCGTGGACCTAAAGTACCTCTCGCTCAAAACCGTTTTTCTGACAGCTCTGTCATCAGTTAAACGTGTGGGGGATTTACACGCGCTGTCTGTTAGCGCTGTGTGTCTTGAGTTTGGACCAAATGACTCTAAAGTCATCCTTAAACCAAGGCATGGCTACGTCCCTGAGGTGATAGGCACTCCCTTCAGAGCACAGGTAATTTCTCTATCGGCTCTGCCAGCATCCGATAGTGAGAGCGATGTTAATTTCCTCTGCCCTTTCAGGGCCTTGAGGGCTTACATTACGCGCTTCGCCCCTTTCAGGCGCTCGGAGCAGCTCTTTGTTTCGTTTGGAGGGCGCACCAAAGGTCTCGCCGCCTCGAAAAAGAGCCTGTCCAGATGGATAGTGGATGCTATTGCATCCGCTTATGTGTCTTAAGGTCTGCAATGCCCGTTGGGCGTCAGGGCCCATTCCACCAGAGGCGTGGCCTCGTCGTGGGCTTGGTCCAGCGGGATTTCC